>JAVJIF010007975.1:0-158513 GCA_038442645.1 Agave tequilana
AACTTATCTCCCTAGAGTAATTCTTTAAACTACATCTATCTAGCACCTTATTGATATATGCCTTTTGTGTATTTCACGTGTCTTGTCATGTGAATCTGGATACCAAGCACAAAAGAAGCTTCTCCAAGATCTTTCATTTCGAAGTTCTTTGAGAGAAAACTCTTGGTCTCAAGTAGAAGAGTCATATCGTTACTTGCTATTTGATTGCCAAAAAGAATACAAAGAATATAAAAAGTGTATGTGACTGGTTTTTAACTCTGAACCTTTGCAATTTAACCGCTGTAGTAAGAGCTAAACGGGTCGAATCTCAGAGAGAGATGCGATGGAAGCCTTTCGGTAATATGTCTTCTTATTATCTTCTCTGTGTAAAGAACTTAGAAAGAAAAGATGAATTGCATGTAGACAAAGAATTAAACTAAAATAAAAGTTCACAGGTTACTAATAATCACCACCATACATGCTAATGCTAAATAGATATTACTTCACATCAAATCCTAAACATGATATCCTACCACAAAATCAAGCTAGATACATAAGATAGAAACTACGTTGTCAATCAAGTATAAAGTAAGAAAAAATCATTAGAAAGTATTTAACAAATCTTAACCCAATTTGAAATAACACTAATCAAAGTTTAACATTAAAATATCAAGATTTTCATCAAGCATAGATGAAGAAAAACAGTTAAGAAGTATTAGCAAATATTTGACCAGTTGCTTATCCTAATGAGTCTTCCAGAGTAAAAATTAGAGCAGGCATGCTGTAATCTAGTCTGCTTATCTACTAGACATTAGATGTGATGGGGTGATGTCTTAGCAAGCCATGAGAAAATCTAGCTACTCATAGTAAATATGACAAGTAAAAAAAGCAAGAAATAAAAAATAAGAAAAAGTGAAAATAAAGTAAATAACAGAAGAGATATGAAAGAACAAAAGAATCTTGTATTGATCTGTCACCTCGAATTATAATGGCTTCTCCTTCTCACAAGTTTTGAATTAGAAGTAGAAGTAGAATCTAAAAATGACAAAAAAAATTGAAAGAGAAACTTAAGAAAACTCCTAAGTTATGATCTCTGATGTGGAGATAAAGATTATCAGAGATTTTAGCTCTTTAAGTAGACCTCAAAGCTAATCACACTACGATACAAGTTACAAGATTTTCTAATTCAATAGGGAATTCAATTCTGATCTGTAGCAAGTTGGCGCGTTGATCGCTGAATACGACTCATCAGATAGCTAAATTGGATAAAGTGATAAACATAAGAATTGTAGTCCTTCACGTATTCTTTCTGTAACATCTTGAATCATCAGATTTGAATATATGTAGCAAACATTATGATCTGAATACTAAAAAGTGTACAGTCTAAATCTGAGTCTGATCTGATTTTGAACTCCATTAATTTGAATTATCCTCCTTATCCCTATTGTGATTAGCTTTATCCCGTTCATCTTTTAAGACTTTATCTTCTGAATTTGATCTTGAATTTAGGAGAAAAAGATTAATCCTTTCCTCCTTTGGATTCAGTTTAATTTAAAATCTAACTTTAGATAGGATTAGGGATAAAATGAAGTTTCTTTTATCTTTACCCTCTCATTTAATTAACTACACACTATAATCAAAAAAGGGGTTAATAACATTAATTAATAAAAGAATGATTAAGGATGTATGTATAAAAGTGATGCTAAAAATGCAATTTTGGAGCACAATCACATCCCCACACCTATCTTTTGGTCGTCCGCGAGCAAAACCAAATGTTAGAAACTAATTTACTCTAATCTACCTCACTTTCTTAAGAATCACGATTGTACTTAGTACATGCAATAAGCCGTTAAACCTCTAGGTTACCTTAAAGGATGAGTGTTATCTCGTAAGGATTTTTAGTGAATTACACCACAAAATTCAGAAAGAAAGGAAAATAAAATGTTAGTATTTTCGAAATACCATTTTGAAATTAAGAAAATATTTGAAATTTATTTATAAAAATTAAGAAATTTATAAGTTTTTAGGATTACCAAATTGATCATTTTTATACTTAGTCTTTGTTGACACTCTAAAAAAGACAAGATTCCTGACTGGCCTGAACAATGTCTAAACTTGTTGACATTTACAAAAGACAAGTGACAGACAAGCTGACGACTAGTTCTGTACCCATCTCCGAGGACAAATCAGCAACTTGAACTCTACTGATCCAGTAAAGCAGACAGTGAGCCCAGATTGTCTTTGAAGAGACCTAAGCAGGTCTAAGATGCTAGGTTAGGTTAACACTTAGCATCACATGAGCCCAAGGGGATAGCCTCACCTGAGAGGCTAAGTTTGTCCAACTTCGCCTTGGAGCCGTTCAAGGCTCCATCAGTGAGCTAACTTACAGCTTCGCCTGAAGTGCTCAATTAACTCCACAGAGAGTTAGCTTCGCTCGAAGCCACACGCAACCGCGCAGAAGGATATTCGGTAGCTTCGCCACAAATGTTTATCCAGTTCCGCTGAAGAGCTTTCTTCTGACTTCGCCAGATGCTCCTTCAAGCTCCGCTGCGAGCTCGAAGCGGCAGCTCCGCTGCAGGTCTTTTATAGGTCAACTTTGACCAATTAAATCTCCAGATGAGATCAAATCTATTCAAGATCAAGACAAATCTAATCAAGATTAAATCTGAGATCAAATTTGACAGTTGTTTACCATAATCTCTTGACTCTCCTAAAACAAGTAAGAAGATCAGGGGAGATCTTTCAATTATTTGAAAAGAATCAAAGAAGATCAGGAGATCGACGCTACCTGCTATTCCTAACTTCGCAGAAGCTAATTCTAGCCTCGCAGCAAGGCTACTTTCCATATTTTAACAGATTGACTCAATCTGTTTCCAGATTTTCAAGGGACAATTATACCCTTGCTCTCCTTATAAATAGCCCACCAGAGGCACAAGAAGAACACACACACGCACACAGGCAAAGAGACGCACATAGAGAGAGACGGCTAAACAGAGATCTATTCTCTTGCTTCTAAGAATTCAGAGAATTCAGAGAACTGCTTCTCTAATCAGGGTGCTGATACCCTAAGATCTTCCTCTCAAGGAATTTTCGGAACCAGGCGAGAAGGAATTCCCAAGTGAAGGCAGTTTGAGAAGTAACAAGAGGGTTCTACCAACCTTCTGTTCTCCGATTCCCCGTACCAGGCGAGAAGTGAATCCCATCGATCGCATCGTCAAGGGACAAAGTGGTCGCGCGCTGACCAGACTCCTATCGGCATACTTCTCTAGAATCTCAGAGATCTACTAGTAATCTTTTTAGAACACTTGTAATTTAGCTCCTTGACCCTTTTTTTTGTAAGTTTTCCCCTTTGCAAAATCAATGGAAAATAAGATGGCGACTCCGCTGGGGAACGAATTCTCCACTATTGAGAATCAAGTGTCGCAATGCGATGAACAGACCTTCGGTCTATCTCTGAATTCAAAGAAGCCGGTGTGACCAGAGCCCCTCTGGCTAAATCTTCGAAGCAAGTCTCCGTGGAGACAGATGAGGCTCCCTGCGAGCCTACCACGGTCTTCTGGCGCAACAAGGAAGCAGGCCTCAGAATCTTCAGCCTGTTACCATCGAAAACGTAGTCGTTCATTTCGACCAGGGAAAATTCACAGAACTCCTCTCTGGGGGCGGTTCAATGATCCGTGAACGAAAGCACAGAAAGGTCTCGATGGCCAAGGTTTCGGAGCAGAAATCGAAAGCAGAATCCTTCCAGCACCTCCCAGCCTCGCGTGTGGCTAGTCAGGTTCCCTGCGAACCTAAGTCTCCTCTTTCAAAGCAGATATTGAGACCAAAGCAGAAGGCTCTGTATGAAGCCTCAGGCGTAACTACGCCACAAGTTTGTCTCTCTCACGAAGAAAAAGGCAAGAAGCCTGCCTATTTCGACGAGACTGCTAACCGCGAAGTTACAACGGTGATCATGCCTTCACCTAATTTAGGAGCAGTAACTAGCGAAGCTACTGTACCTCAGGGTACGCATGATGTTCACAGCCGCGAAGCTGGAACCAAAGCACCACAGTGTGCTTCGTTCCCCAGTTCTTCAAGTACTAAACTCGCTCTTCGCAGCGAAGCTAAGGGATTGCCCCTAAGTGCTGATAGCGGTGCTTATGCAGCTTTAGCGCCCAAGGGCATTTCCAAAGCTTTTAGCCGCAAATTTAGAGCCAAAGCACCATCTAGGGCTAATCACCTTCGCAGCAACATAGCGGATAAAGAATCACAGCGTGCTTCGCTCCCAGTTCATCAAGTGCTAAGCTCGCCCTTCGTAGAGGAGCTAAGGGTTCGTCCCTAAGTGTTGACAGCGGTGCTTATGCAGCTTCAGTACCTAAGGACATTCCCAAGGTTCTTAGCCGCGAAGTTAGAGCTAAAGCACTATTTAGTGCTAATTACCTCTGCGGTGATGAAAAGAACAGGACATCATTCTATGCGCAATCCAACAGAACCTCTGCGCTGGATCGTTTAGGCCCGACTGGGTCTGACTTGCGAGAATTCTTGACAAGCAAACGGAAGTCAGAACCCTTCCGAACTTCTCCCTCCTGTTGCCAACAAGTGGGATGTCAGTTGGTGACAGTCCACTTAGTCCGTTGCCGACTAGGACCAGTCCCCTCCACTCCGCATCAGTACTTCAAATATGTTAAAGATGATGCAACAGTACGAACTGTCTTCGCTGAGAAGCAACCATTCAAAGGGGTGAAAAATTACTTTACTGACGCTCTCCTGTATCAAGAGATCGGTGAAACATTGAAAGAATCATTGCCTGACGATGATGATAGTGGCAATGAGGCAAATTCAGAGTCTGAAGCAGACATGCCAGCCATTTTGATTGTGAACCAACTATAGCATGTCTTAATAATCCCCACTGTAACACTCCTTCTGAAGATGAAGGCGAATGGGTAATTAATTATAATATTTTCTTTGATTATCCCGTGAGTGTTGGGTTGTTAGAATCCATTACGGATAGCTCTCTGCACATGCCTTTACATAGACCAAGTGCATCCGGCCCACCCATGGAATCTATAGAAGGGGCCGTTTTAGTGATCCCTTCATCCAAAGAAGGTCAGTTACCAATAATATTCGGTAAAGCCCAACCACGAGGGTCCACAGCCACAGATTCAAGTTCAGACTCAGACACCCCACAATTTTCCATTATGCGCGACCAGCGCACCATATGATGAAGAAAATGGGGTACAACCTGAAGCATGGGAAGGGCTTGAACTTCGAAAGAGGAAGACGTAGTTTGCTGCGTAACTTTGTGCCAAGAAAGAAACCTACAAATTACTATGATAACACACGCAGGGGTTGGGATACGTTACACCCACACCACCAACAACGGTTCGATCCAAGGACGACAAACTGATCCCATCACATTCTGCCTCTTCCTCTGAATGGGACTCAGATGTCAGTGTGGGAATGGTGTTCGAGAATCTCACCTTTAATATGACTTCAAGCAGTCCATTGGAGCCAGCAGAAGCTACTGATGAGGAACCATGGGTTCAACAATTGGATCTCCAATGGGAAAAGCGATTTGAACAGCGTGAACCACCTACTGAAGACAAGGTGATTCAGGTCAACTTGGGTGGTCAAAATCACCCTAAACCCATCTTTATAAGTGAGAGCTTATCACTTATGGAAAAAGAAGAATTAATAGTACTCGTAAAGGAGTATATAGACGTCCTTGCATGGAACTACGAAGACATGCCCGGACTTGACCCACAAGTAGCCATGCATCGTTTGAATATCAAACCTGACGCCAAGCCAGTCAAGCAGCAACCACGTCGGTTTCGTCCGAACATTATGGAGGCTATTGAAGCCGAAGTTCATAAGCTCATTGCATGTGGCTTCATACGGGAGGAACAACATCCAGATTGGGTTGCTATATCGTTCCCGTCCTCAAGAAGAGTGGGAAAATACGGATCTGCATCGACTATTGTGATCTCAATACAGCTTGTCCTAAAGACGAATTCTCACTGCCTATCACCGATGTCATGATTGACAATACCTGCGGATTCGAAAGAATGTCTTTCATGGACTGCTTTTCAGGGTATAATCAGATTAAGATGCACCCCGACGACGAGAAGCATACTTCGTTCCGAACACCATTGGGCGTATACTGCTACACTGTGATGCCCTTCAAACTGAAGAACGCCGGAGCAACCTATCAGCGGGCAATGAACACAATTTCCCGCGATCATCTCCGAAAAATGGTAGAATGCTATGTCGACGACATTGCTGTCAAAAGCCGCAATAAGAATGACCATCTTTGTGACTTGAGAACGATGTTCGACATAATGCGGGCTCATCAACTAAAAATGAATCCGACAAAATCCTTCTTGGGAGTTTCGAGTGGCAAGTTCCTTGGGTTTATTGTTACACCAAAAGGAATTCATCTTGACCCAGATAAAGTCAAAGCCATTCAGAACATGCACCCACCTAGGAATCTCAAAGAGCTTAGAGGCTTGCAAGGTAGACTGGCTTATATCAGAAGATTCATTGCAAATCTCTCAGGCCGCTGTCAACCGTTCACCCGACTCATGAAAAAGGGTGCTTCCTTTGTATGGGATCAAGCTTGTCAGGAAGCTTATGAGGATATCAAGACATATCTCATAAAACCTTCAGTCTTGGTAGCTCTCACATCAGGGAAACCATTCTTGCTTTATGTGAAAGTTATGGACCATTCTCTTGGTGCCCTGCTTGCTCAAAAAGACGACAATGATTACGAACAGGCCATTTATTATCTGAGCAGGACTCTGATAGGGGCGGAATCTCGCTATAATCCTATTGAGAAGGAGTGCTTAGCTCTTGTCTTTGCCGTTCAAAAGACACGACATTATTTGGTCGGCCAAACCATACATGTCATCTCCAGAGTGAATCCTTTGCGTCTTCTCATGATGAAGCCAGGATCATTCAATTCAAGATTAACTAAATGGGCGCTTCTTTTGTCTCAATACGACATGATCTTTATCCCTCAAAAGGCGGTTAAAGGCCAGGCACTTGCAAAGTTATTGGCTGCTCATCCAGTTTCGGAAAACTCAAAACTTCATGAAGCCATTCCAGATGAAGTCTTTGAATCTAATATAACTTCAGAGGACAAAGTATGGCAGATGTTCTTCAATGGAGCATCACGAGTAAGACCTAAAGGCAGGATCATTGCCGGCGTGGGGTTGTGTTTATCTCTCCACAAAATCACGTCCTTCCTAGAGCATTTTCTCTGACGGAATCATGTACCAACAATGTAGCGGAATATAATGCTCTACTCATTGGTCTTCAGCTCGCCCACGAAATGGGGTACGCTACCTTGAAGCTTACGGTGATTCAAAACTGATTATCAATCAGGTTAAAGGTGAATATGAGGTCCGTCACGAGGATTTGGTGCCTTATTATCACATAGTCATCGAATTGGCTAATCTATTTGATGACTTTTACATCAGGCACGTATCTCGATCTCAGAATACTAAGGCAGATGCTCTTGCTGCATTAGCAACAACGCTAGCCTTGTCAGTCGACACCGAGTAGCACCTTACAGTGGCGACTCGACACCTTGTCTGCTCTAAATATATGTTAAGAACTAGAGAGGTCTATAATATCTCGACGGATCTTGAGCCGAGAGATTGGCGATTTCCTTTCATCGACTATGCTCTACATGGTCTTCTGCCAGACAATCCTAAAGAAGCGGTGATTGGTCGCTAATATTGCATATTTAGTATCATATTTTCATACTTATTATAGAATAAAATTTGCATTGTCCTAATTAATTGTTTAATTTATTTGCAGGCCCATTCTTTAAGGAGATGAAGAGAAATGAGCCCAAAAGCCCACCAAAATTCTGAATTAAATCAGAATTAATTCGAGCTCACTGAATCAGGGCAAAATCAAGAGGTTAAAAACCGGTTGAGAAGAATCCTCTCAGAATCGATCGTTGAAGCAAAGATCAACGGCCATTTCTTCAAAATCTCGGAGCTGAACTGCAAATCCAACCAAGATAAAACCAGAACTCGACCCCAGGGAGACCCACCAACAGGGTGTGGCCACCTGGCCACACCCTGGCCGCGGAAACGCGGCCAAAGCCGCGTTTCTGCGGCTTGGTTGGGGAGTTAGGGGGAGCGTTTGCTCCCCCGATCTCCCCGGGATCCTGCATATTGGGTTTTTGCCTATAAAAGGCAGTCTTTACACGCAAAAAGGACGACCATGCAGAGATAGGATTTAGCCTAGTTTTTCATTTCTTAGTTTAGGTTTTTCTTTTCTTTTTATGTAATTTGTATGTAAGCTTAGGTTAGATGAAGATTCATGTAAGTAAGAGAGAGAGGCTGATGTTGAGAGTGACACCGATGTACCCTCCTCCTTTCTTCCATTGTTTCTGCAATCAATAAAGGTAAACATTTGTTTATGTTCGTCTCTTTACTTTTGTTTTCTTTTTCTTTTCCTCTTTCTACTTTACCTCTGTTTGTTTTTGATGAGAATGCAAGTGAAGCCAGAAGCATAAGTATAACGATGCTTTGTGAGTGCCAACAATAGTTCATGAAGAGGATCTCCTCCTCAAGATCCGTATCACTTCATTCTTGCTAGGACTTGATGATATAATGCGAACTGGGACTGAGATAGATCCTATGACCTATGCGTTGAACGCCTCCGAATGCAAGGCAGAACATGCAAAGGTTTCCAGGTAAGTCATCAATCAAACTAGGTAAGTATTTCTTCACTCTTCTTTCTTTCTTTTCTTTTATTTCTTTAGTAAAGATCACCACCTCTTTCAAATCATTCTTTTTTCGATTCATTTGTACATAGTCGCTTTCTTTCCCCTTTCTTTGTAAATAGTCATTCTCCATTTCTCTCCACCTTCTTCATCTCTCATTTTCTTTCTAACTTTAACATAACTTTCTTTTTCATTTTTATTTCTTTAAACAAAGAAGAATCTTCGCTTTTCTTCATAAAGATTTCAATACAAAATCGTGAACGCTTCTATCGCAAACCCTCCTTGTGGATCACGACCTGCATAGCCACTTGCTATAGCGGTAAGAATTGAGCACTTGCACATCTTCATTCTTAAATCTAAAATTCTGTATTTTGTGTGCAGGTTTTGCCTCAATCAAATTTTAGTGCCGTTGCCGGGGAGGGTAACGTTTTTATTGAAATCTGATTTTTATTGAAAATTTTTTAGAACTAAAACGAATTTTCTTCTCTGTTGCAGGTTATAGGGAAAGCAAAGTAGGAAAAGGATTGCAGAAACATATAAGTGGTCTTGGGCCTCTGTTCCAGAAAATAGAGACCAAGTACCCTCTGAATTGCCGCGTTTGCTCGGCTTTAGCCGCGTTTCCGCGGCAAGGAAGAGTGCACTACTAACTGTCTTTTTGCAGGGCTGCTTGCTTTGCAAAATTTTAGTTTTCTGCAACTTTATTTCTTATATGCCATCACATTAGCCTGCTAATAAACCAACAGTAAAATACTTGTTGACAAAGATAAAAAAATTAATTAGACGTTTGCATCTTTAGGCACGTGTCTTTTCAATTCATTTATTTTTACTGTTGAAGAGTGCTGGAGCAAGGTACGTTCGCATTGCATGTAGAATATGACTCACTCTTGGTTGATTTACATAGTTTTAAGTGAATCTTATTTACATATCTTGTACACTTGCACAAACTGATCTTAAGGGCATCACCCATTAACAAGATAAGGTGGGGATTTAATCACCCTTCCTTAGCCCAAAAATCAGATTCCAAGCACTCACTAACCCAAGCCTAACTAAAAATAAGTAGACGTTGGCCCTAGGGACATCTCGGACTCAATTAGGAGATTATCCTAAGGGGGAAAGGTGTTGGAATTTGACTCCTGCAAAATCAGTGTCGAGGAAAGGGATTAAGGGCCGAAAGCCCGAAGGTTGGTGGTTATTTAATTAAGGAACGTCTTTGACGGAAAACCTCCCACCAACCTTGCCCTGACCTGGCTGATTAGCTTGTGGTCAAAGTCTGCATTAGACCTCCCGTAGACAGTCTAATCAGTTAGGAGTCGTCTAGGTCATAGGTCTACCTTAACTTAGTTAGATTTTTTTCTTTTTCGTTTTCTTATTTGTTTGTTTGTTTTTTCTTTCTTTTTTGTATTCTATTGTGTGATATGGCTTATAATAATAATTTTTTCAACTTTAATAATAATCCATATTACACACCGAGTTCATTTTCGGATATTACCAACCCGGCATATCATGACTTTAACCAACCTAGTGTGCCGGATTGGTCTTATCCGAATCAATATAACCCATGCCCCCAATCTAATAACTATAATTTCCATAATAATTTTAACTCTTCACCGAGTCAGTGGGGATTCACCTCCGCCGAGCATAATTTTCAACCAACTTGTCCCCTTATCCACCTAGTCCACAATATCCCCAAGAGTCATACTCAGTTCCACCAGTCCAAAATAGAAAACCATTAATTTTGGAAAGGAGTATGCGTGAGTCCAAACAACAATCACAAAATATGATGGACTCACAATTTCACTACCACTTCTAAGACAACACTTCATCTTTTCATCAAAACAATGAATCCATCAACTATGAAAAGATGCTTGAAGCCATGACTCATGCTCAAAATGCTCGAAATCGTGACATAGATATGATGGTCGAATCTCTACGTTCCCACCGTTTGACCAGTTCTGATGTCACTAACCATTCTGTTAGAGCCAAAGAGTCATGTTGTTTTGAAAATCAAGGTTCCATTTCAGAACAATCATTTGAACTTGCCCAAACTCCAAATGATATTGATAGTTTGGCAAGTTATCCCTTGCCTGAAATCGAACTTGAAAATGAATATGATCATGAACCTCAACTTAGTGATTCAATTCTATTTCCTGATTCAATTATGACTCCGGTGTCTTAACCGGATTTCAATCTCTTTCCCGAGTCAACATTGGATCCTGTGCCAATTCATCATGAAATTGAATCACCTATTTTTGATGATCATATTGAACTTGACCAATTTTACACTTTTGAAAATCCTATTGACAAATTGGCAAGTTCTCATTTTTTTGATATTGAACTCAATGAGATATGTGACCTAGATTCTCAAATCTGTGATCCAGTTCAACTTTCTGAATCAATATTGACTCCTGTTTTGTTACCAAACTTGATTAATATTTTAGAGTCAGTTTTGATTCCCCCACATATCATTCCTGAACTTGAATCACCAATATTAAGTCACATTCCATTATTGAAAAATAAATGTGGACTTGAGTTTCAACTTCTTGACTTGGACCCAATTCCTGAACCTATTTCGACTCCTGAACCTTTACTTGACTTAAGTCATCTTCCTGAGTCGGTATTAGTTCCTATACTTCCTGAGTCCAAGTCAATCATTCTATCATTTCATACTCCATTCTGGGACGAGATGGTTGACAAATTTGACTCTGAAATTAATTATGGAATTTGGAAATTAGATGGGGTCAAATACTTAATAAAAATCCTTTATGGATTCATCATTTTAATGGGTTATATTAGTGAAATTTCTGGTGGGTTCCTCCGAACCCAACGAAAAGTCGATTGGGCCGCATTTCGTGGACCAATCAGACCACCACCGGAACCACCACCTTAAGGTAACATTTTCCTTCCCTTTCTTCTTTTTCATGCATCTATGCATTAATTCATACATTGAGGACAATGGATGAGATAGGTGTGGGGGAGGGTCTAACATAACTTTTCTTTTTATTATTAAAAAAAAATTAACATTTTCTTTACTTTTAAAAACTTTTTGAAAATAGAAACAATATTTTGACATATTTTTTGTAAGAAACTAAGTTAATTTTAAGGAATAGGAAAATCCAAATTAGGATTTCTTATACTTGGTCAAAATAAGATTATTTGTTTGATTTTTAGGGTTAGGAAGATAATTTGTCAAAGTAATTTAGTCTTGATCTTTACCTTGATGAAATATGCACACTTCATACACTTACACACTTAGGGTTCAAAAACAAAGATTCTTATGCCTTATAAAAAAAAAAAAAGAAAAAAAAAGATAAACAAATCTAATTATTGACTAGCTAGGTGCTTTGGCCTAAGCAAGCCTTAGTATTTATGCGAAAGATGATTAGATAAGTTTGAGAAAAAAATATATATGAAAATCCCCTGATTAAGCTGGGTATTTGTGCCTAATAAAGCATAAGTATTCACGCCTAAAAGGGATCCATATAATAAAATCCTTAGTTTTGTGGCCTTGTTTGCTCGAGTCTTTAAGTCCTTGGGGTGTTTTCTCACCCGGTGCCCTAAGACCGTTTGGTTTGGGAGTCATCGATTAAAGCTCGTTACATGGGCAGATTAGAAAGCCTAATAGAACTAAGGAATAATACCACCCAAAAAGAAAAAACATATATATAAATAAATAAGGCATAAGAGTTAGAGTTAATGAACCTTTCGTCAAAATTTTCACAATCATAAGGTGCATATGACTTAGGGTAAAGTGATAGACTAGATGAGAAGCACAATTTGACTCCTTACTTTGATTGATAACAAATTTTTGAATAGAGACTAAGTTTAGGAATGAAAAAATTCAGTTTTCCTATAACTTATAGATTGCTTAAATCTTACATTATATTTCAAATATTTTTCTCTTTCAAAATGCTTTTCAAAAATACTAACTCTTTATTTCTCTTTCTTTATGGATTTTGTGGGTGCAACCGCTGAAAACCCTCACGAGACAAAACTCGTCCTCTAGGGGAAACCTAGAGGTTTAACGGCTTGTTGCACATGCTCAGTGCAATCGCGTGACCTGCGAAAGTGGTCTAATAATCCTTAGTATAATTTAGCTGTTTTGCTCGAGGACGAGCAAAAGATAGGTATGGGGGTGTGATTGGTCGCTACTGTTGCATATTTAGTATCATATTTCCATACTTATTATAGAATAAAATCTGCATTGTCCTAATTAATTGTTTAATTTATTTGCAGGCCCATTCTTTAAGGAGATGAAGAGAAATGAGCCCAAAAGCCCACCAAAATTCTGAATTAAATCAGAATTAATTCGAGCTCACTGAATCAGGGCAAAATCAAGAGGTGGAAAACCGATTGAGAAGAATCCTCTCAGAATCGATCGGTTGAAGCAAAGATCAACGGCCATTTCTTCAAAATCTCGGAGCTGAACTGCAAATCCAACCCAAGATAAAATCAGAACTCGACCCCGGGAGACCCACCAACAGGGTGTGGCCACCTGGCCACACCCTGGCCGCGGAAACGCGGCCAAAGCCGCGTTTCCGCGGCTTGGTTGGGAAGTTAGGGGGAGCGTTTGCTCCCCCGATCTCCCCGGGATCCTGCATATTGGGTTTTTACCTATAAAAAGGCACTCTTTGCACGCAAAAAGGACGACCGTGCAGAGATAGGATTTAGCCTAGTTTTTCATTTCTTAGTTTAGGTTTTTCTTTTCTTTTTATGTAATTTGTATGTAAGCTTAGGTTAGATGAAGATTCATGTAAGTAAGAGAGAGAGGCTGATGTTGAGAGTGACACCGATGTACCCTCCTCCTTTCTTCCATTGTTTCTGCAATCAATAAAGGTAAACATTTGTTTATGTTCGTCTCTTTACTTTTATTTTCTTTTTCTTTTCCTCTTTCTACTTTACCTCTATTTGTTTTTGATGAGAATGCAAGTGAAGCCAGAAGTATAAGTATAACGATGCTTTGTGAGTGCCAACAATAGTTCATGAAGACGATCTCTTCCTCAAGATCCGTATCACTTCATTCTTGCTAGGACTTGATGATATAATGCGAACTGGGACTGAGATAGATCCTATGACCTATGCGTTGAACGCCTCCGAATGCAAGGCAGAACATGCAAAGGTTTCCAGGTAAGTCATCAATCAAACTAGGTAAGTATTTCTTCACTCTTCTTTCTTTCTTTTCTTTTATTTCTTTAGTAAAGATCACCACCTCTTCCAAATCATTCTTTTTTCGATTCATTTGTACATAGTCGCTTTCTTTCCCCTTTCTTTGTAAATAGTCATTCTCCATTTCTCTCCACCTTCTTCATCTCTCATTTTCATTCTAACTTTAACATAACTTTCTTTTTCATTTTTATTTCTTTAAACAAAGAAGAATCTTCGCTTTTCTTCATAAAGATTTCAATACAAACCGTGAACGCTTCTATCGCAAACCCTCCTTGTGGATCACGACCCGCATAGCCACTTGCTATAGCGGTAAGAATTGAGCACTTGCACATCTTCATTCTTAAATCTAAAATTCTGTATTTTGTGTGCAGGTTTTGCCTCAATCAAGCGGCATCTATTAGACGAAGGTCTCTCTGTTTTTACTATGATCCGACTCTGAAGACACTTTACCGTCGTTCATACGATGGTATCCTTCTCCGTTGCCTTTCTAATTCAGAGGCACATGAAGTGCTTAAAGAAGCACACGACGGCATATGCGAGTGCATCAGCCAGGTCCAAAACTTAAAGACAGATTGCACAGGCTTGGTTATTATTGGCCAACCATGATAGCCGATGCCATCCAATATGCACGAAGGTGTAAAGTATGCCAAATGCATGCGAACTTCATACACTAGCCTCCGGAGTTGCTCCACCCAACTGTTGCTTCATGGCCATTTGAAGCATGGGGAATCGATGTCGTAGGGCCAATCAGCCCCTCCTTGACAAAAGGACACCGTTTATCCTGGCAATAACCGATTACTTTTCAAAGTGGGCAGAAGCCATACCACTGGTTGAAGTCAAAACTTTCAACGTGGTTAATTTCATCAAACATCATGTCATCCATCAGTTTGGTGTCCCTGGGCGGATCATCCATGATAACGGTCCCCAATTCATAAGCCAGGTATTCTATCGATTCTGTGATAAGTACCAAATTCAGGATGTGGCTTCAACTGCTTATAATCCCGCCGCTAATGGCTTGGCGGAAGCATTCAACAAGACAATCATTAAGTTACTTAAAAAGTTCGTCTCCTCGAATAAGCGAGTTTGGAATGAAAAGCTTAGTGAATGTCTTTGGGCCTACCGAACCACGGTTCAGACCCCGACAAGCAATACGCCTTTTTCCCTGGTATACGGGTGTCAAGCAGTCATACCGTTAGAAATCCAGATGCCGTCATTGCGAGTCGCTTTAATGACTAGGATCACATCAGAGGACAATGATCGGTTGCGTCTTCAAGAACTCGAAGCCCTAGATGAGAAGCGGTTACAAGCTCAGCATGACATTGAGTTGTATCAAGCTCGGATCTCAAAAGCCTTCAATAAGAAGGTCAAATAAAGAGTCTTTCAGAAAGAAGATTTGGTTTTAGCCGTCAGACGACCAATGATCATGACGCACAAAACTAAAGGTAAATTTCAGCCTAAATGGGAGGGACCGTATGTAATAGAAACATTCTATTCAAATGGAGCATATCGCCTTATGACTTTAGATGGTGATTTACTCATGATGCCGATCAATGGCAAGTTCTTAAAGAAATATTATCCTTGATTAAGGATCCTTCTCATGATCAAGTTAACATTACACCTCTGATCAAGACCTTCAAATCCAAGGTACGCAGAAGGAGCGCCCCTCTCTTCCTCCAAATAAGATCATACAACCATAAACCAGTAGGAAGCTGATCATACACTAGTTATCTCAAAGAAGAATCAAGGTTACAAGTGCGCTAACCAAATGATCCAACATTTTTAACGGTTAAGGGTAGAGGAAAATGTTGGCCTTTAAGCCCAACATAGGTCCTCGACAACTCATCATGCTGAGGGGAATAGCATGGCTAGCTCGACTCAAACGGTAGTTGGTAAAGGCATATCAAACCCGTTGACAGCTGAGAATTTGCTAAAAATCCTAAGGGACATATTCCCATTTGATTCCCTCTCCAAAATCACTTACCAATTCTCATCCATGGAATGGTAAGACCACATATAAAAATCTTTGCATCCATTTCGCTGTTAAGTTAACATTAAACCTATGACAGTGATCTCCTCGTTTTTCTCTGTGAGAACGAGACCTTTCCATGCTATGTTTAACACTACACCTCTGGCATCCATTTCGCTGTTAAGTTAACATTAAACCTATGACAGTGATCTCCTCGTTTTTCTCTGAGAGAACGAGACCTTTCCATGCTATGTTTAACACTACACCTCTGGCATCCATTTCGCTGTTAAGTTAACATTAAACCTATGACAGTGATCTCCTCGTTTTTTTCTGAGAGAACGAGACCTTTCCATGCTATGTTTAACACTACACCTCTAGCATCCATTTCGCTGTTAAGTTAACATTAAACCTATGACAGTGATCTCCTCATTTTTCTCTTAGAGAACGAGACCTTTTCATGCTATGTTTAACACTACACCTCTGGCATCCATTTCGCTGTTCAGTTAACATTAAACCTATGACAGTGATCTCCTCGTTTTTCTCTGTGAAAATGAGATCTTTTCATGCTATGTTTAACACTAATCCTCTGACATCCATTTCGCTGTTAAGTTAACATTTATCCTATGACAGTGATCTCCTCGTTTTCTCTGAGAGAACGAGACCTTTCCATGCTATGTTTAACACTACACCTCTGGCATCCATTTCGCTGTTAAGTTAACATTAAACCTATGACAGTGATCTCCTCATTTTTCTCAGTGAAAACGAGACCTTTCCATGCTATGTTTAACACTACACCTCTGGCATCCATTTCGCTGTTAAGTTAACATTAAACCTATGACAGTGATCCCCTCGATTTTCGCAATGAAAACGAGATCTTTCCGTGCAATGTTTAACATTATACCTCTAACATGCATATCTTTTTGTCACGTTAACATTACACCTCTGACATATGATCTTCTATGGAATTCATTTCCTAGCTCCCCAGCAAGTTTCTGAGTCCCACTCAATTTTTAGTGGACTTCTCTGGTTGTCACGTTAACAATATACTTCTGACAATTTCTTCCAAATCCCATCCAAATTTTGAGCTTGGTGGCTTCTCGATCGGCTACGTCATTGCGACCTCTGAACCGGCAGATAGTCAAGTCTCATCTTTCAGTCCGGCAAGGACTATTTCTTTGTCACCATACGACAAAATTTTGAGCTTGGCGGCTTCTCAATCGGTTACGTCATTGCGACCTCTGAACCGGCAGATAGCCAGGTCTCATCTTTTAGTCCAGTAAGGACTATTTTCTCAAATGACTACAATACAACTTGAAAGCAAGAATTCAGAAGCTAGAACAAGTTGAAAATATAATAGGGGAGTCAAAATAAAATCACTTTTTATTGATTCCAAAAGAGGGATACATGAATGCACATATTACAAGCTATGACGGTGCTTCATAGGACTTGATTTGTTCTTCAAGAGTGGCCAGCCTAGTCTTCCTCTCTTCAGCAGCCCTGATAAGCGCCTGAGACCTTAACTCGGCCTTATTAAAGCTCACCGTCTGGGCCAAGCGAGCTTCAATTTCAACCAAGGTTGCCCTCTGTGCTAGCTCCTGCCATAAGACTTCATCATTCTGGGCTTTAAGCTGTTCAAGCCGGGCAGTCTCTTCAAGACGCACTGGTTCAGCCTTGGACAAAAGAAGATTAACCTTCCTGATCATTTCCTTGGCCTTTTCAATTTTATTCTCAGCGTCTAGAAGAGCACTGCTAGAAGCGTCTATGGCATCTTCGAGCTCTACTTTCCTTTTCTCCAAGGATTTCAAATCAGAAGAAATGGCCTTAGCAGTTTCTTGAGCAGCAAGATGAGCTTTATGCATCTGAGCAATAAGATGCGCAAGCTGTTCGTCAACTGAAGACTCCAGATCTGAATGGCTAAGACGGTGTCATTCGTCCACATCCCTCTCGAGTCTGTCCACTAGAAGCTCCAATGTGGCGGCCTGGTTATCACCTCCAAAGTCCCGAATGCTGTCAATGCTTCGGGAGAGGACCACCTTTAAAGCAGAGAACAAGGTAGTCGAGCCCTTCAAGACCAAAGCAATGGATCGCTTCAAGCTTTTATAAAAGATGTCGACTAACTCAGCCACGAATTCGTTCTCGGCCTCAATTACTCCCGGCAAACGAGCAGCCCCTGAAGATAGAGTTTCCACTGGCTTTATGGACATTACTGTGGAAGGAATAGTAGAAGCGCTGGCTTGAGTAATACGAGGGGTCATCGGTGATCTCGGAGGAGTCCTCATCGAAACCAGTACACCAGCCACAACCGAGGTAGGACTAGTGACTATTTCCGGGAGAGGTAGCTCAACCACCAATGTTGGAGAAGTAGGACTGGTAATCACTTTCAGCTCCGCGCCTGGCAAGATAGGCGGCACAGGAGAAACCGATGGCATCTCACACACCGATATAGTTGGAAGTGAGGTTGGTTCTATGACTACCGTTCCCTTAATTTCATTTCCTCTGGCTGGTTCAGGCTGATAAGAGGGCAACCCGTGATACAAGGCATCCAACTCAGCAGCATCCGCCGCGATCGAAGCACTTGCTCACCCCTGGTTCCCTCAGGAAGACGGATTGGCTCTCTTGAAGTCGATGCACCCAGAGGTGGAACACCTGCAGCAAGACTTTGTTTAAGTAAGGCATAATAAATAGCAGGAGTCAAAAGGTCAAAACACTACCAAAAGATGATGTCGCTTCAATCGTCTTGACGGCTGCATCAGTCCCTGCAGGCTCCATTAGAAAATCTTTGGCAGAATCAATATGAATGGCCAGCCCACCTTCACTTGCCGAAACTCTGTGATCCACCCAAAAGAGCTAGAAGCTATGGGACTTCCTTTTGAAGTCCTAGTACCCGAAGGACCTACATCAGCCGCATCATCTCCAGACTCTTCCGAGACGGTGAAATAGCCAGCTTCATCACCTTCTCTATAAGTGAACAGGGATTATAATGCTCCCCTGTTCTCCAGAAGCCTCAGCTCTCGGGCTTCTCACCGCCTCAGTTCTTGAATCATAAAGTAAACAATGAGCTATATGGAACATATAAGAAGTATATTACAAGAACGAAGCTGATCTTACCCGGGTCCGGAGCAGCTTTACTAGTAGTCTGCCTAGGAGCTGATAACCTAATGACTAATGGAGCAAAAGGAGGAGGCACTGCAGACGATTCGCCCTCTGCAATAACCGTAGGAGCGTAACGACGAGGCTTCTTTACTACCCTCTTCCTACGAGATCCACCTGTTGGAACTTGTTTTGATGAAGACTATGTGACGAATATGTGACGCATTTCATTTGGAGCTCTAACACATGACGAATCAAGAGTTCTACAAGATCAAGATGTCCCAAGGAGAGTTGATATGATGTATTTGAAAATCACCTAGAGGGGGGTGAATAGGTGATAATGCTAATCAATGCACAATTTAAAAATATGATGCAACAATCGCCCAAAACAAGACTAAGAGCCGAATGCCCCGTGAAGGGTTCTGAACTCCTTCCTCCTGATTCCTCGTAAATGAGTTGGAGGTGCGCAATGCAACCTTGTTGTATGGGATAAAGATTGACAAGATGAATGACAACAAATGAATATAGCAAGGACAATCAAAAGCAAGTAGTAATAGCAATGAAAGTAGAGCAAGAACAAGGAAAAGTAAACCAAATGCAAACACCAAGATTTGCTATCGAGGTTCGAGCACCCAGCTCTACTTCCCCGCCTTCCCCAGAAGGATTCCAACCACTTCCACTAACACAAAAATGTCACAAATATAACGGAGTACCCACTCCACAATCTCAAGTACAAGCAATCTCTTAGTAGTCAAAAGACCACAAACTCTCTCTTGCAAAATTCTCTTCCCTTGCAAAAAGGTCCTTAGAGAACAATGAGTAGGAATGAAGCTCTTGTGTGCAAGGAGAAAAGAAAAAGAAATCAGAGAGTTCTTGAAAACACTTCAAAAAATGAGAGAGAATTTCAGCACAAAAACCAAGAAACCAAGTCTTTTTGAATGCCTTAAACTTGTGGAGATTTTGATAATTTTTCTAGTGACGAATCTCTCCCCAAACACCCCTATTTATAGGAGAGGGCTAGGGTTTAGATATAAAACATTTTTAAGGCTAATCAGAAGGTATTAAAACCAAAACATGTCACTTAAACACACTTAAGTGAGAAAAGGACAAAATGAATCTGCTCAGAAAACTAGCCGTTACTGTTCAAACGGCTAGTCCGGTCGACCGCCCGGTCGACCGCTAGTACAAAGAAAATAGCTGTTGCAGGCTACGGTCGACCGGCCCGGTCGACCCAAACAAACAGAGAGTAAGGTGTTACAGTCAGCCAGGTCTCGGTCGACCGTCACGGTCGACCGTGCAACGTGCACACTGATACGTGCATTTGCCAGAACCTCGGTCGACTCGGGCGGTCGACCGGAAACGCCTGACATAGGCACGGTCGACTCGGGCGGTCGACCGGCTCAGGCCAAAAATCAATTTTTGAACAGAATTTTGAGGAGATGAATATTTTTATCAAAAGATGTTTTAAATAGGAATAAGTATAAAACATAAATATAGATTTACAGGCAGAGGATTTTGTATCAAAATATTTTTGTATAATTTATATGAAATAAACTTAGAAATAGGATGTGCGCAAAACGTGTGTGTTAGAGCTTCAAACCTATTCACTATTGTTTAACAAAAACTCTAAACTAAAAACAATCTAATAAATTATCTTGAGCAATCTTGAAGTCTTGAGTCATGCAATGCCTTGCTAGAGCCTTCTCTTCTATGTTCCTTCCTTGAAGTGCAAAAAGCCTTCTTTGCTATGTGAACCTAGAATATCTTGCAATAGCTAAGCAATGGCCTCCAAATATGGTACAAACCTGAAACTTATCTTAACAAACTAATTAGTACCATATAGCTCATATTTGGTTTGTTATTATCAAAACTCTAAACAAGTGGAGAGTGTAACCTTATGGGCCAACAATCTCCCCCTTTTTGATGATGACAAAACAAATAGGCTATAAACAAAAAATATATAAGAGGAGTAAGCTCCCCCTCAAATTATGCTATCATAAAAACAATGTAAGGTGCAAGCGAAACCATCAAACCAAAACCATATGATTAAAAATCAAAGTATGCTTGCCAAAACACTAAAACTCAAAAACAAGAAATCATGAAAACTAAATTAAACATGTATAAACTTATATGGAACCAAAACCATATGAACTCATATTTCTACCATAAAAGCTCATTCTCCCCCTTTTTGTCATACATCAAAAGGGTTATGAAAGCATTTTTATTCAATAACACAAACATTTAGTTTACCACAAATGAAGGAAAATCTAGCAAAATCAAGTGGTTTAGTGAAAATATCGGCTAGTTGCAAATCCGTAGAAACATAATCAATATCTATATCTCCTTTCTCGAAATGATCTCTAAGAAAGTGATATCTAATCTCAATGTGCTTGGTCTTACTATGTTGATTTGCATTCTTTGTCATATGTATAGTACTAGTATTATCACAAAATATTTTTATATGGTCAAAATGCAAATCATAATCAAGGAGAGTATGTTTCATCTAAAGGACTTGTGCACAACAAGCCCCCGCGGCAACATACTCTGCCTCGGCGGTTGAGAGAGCTACGGAATTTTGTTTCCTAGAGGACCATGAAACAAGACAATTACCAAGAAATTGACATGTCCCACTAGTATTCTTTCTATCTACTCTACAACCCGCATAGTCGGCATCCGAATAACTCGTCATTGAGAAATCTCCGGTTTTCGGATACCATAGACCCATTACAATCGTTCCCTTAATATAACGAATAATGCGTTTTATCGCAATAAGATGAGACTCTTTGGGACACGATTGAAATCTAGCACAAAGACACACACTAAACATGATATCCGGCCTACTTGCCGTCAAATACAAAAGACTACCTATCATGCTTCTATATAATTTAATATCAATATTTTTACCTTGGTCATCCTTATCAAGCTTGGTGGTAGTTGCCATGGGAGTGTTGCAAACCTTTGAGTCTTCAAGTCCAAACCTCTTTACGAGTTCCTTTGCGTATTTGGCTTGACATATGAAGTTCCCATCTAGCAATTGCTTGATTTGGAGTCCAAGAAAGAAATTAAGCTCACCCATTGAAGACATTTCAAACTCACATTGCATGACCTTTTCAAATTCCTTGCATAAAAACTCATTAGTAGAACCAAAAATTATATCATCAACATAAATTTGCACAATTAAAATGTCATTATCAACATGCTTAGTGAATAGTGTTGTATCTACTTTGCCTTTAATAAAATCATTTGAAATGAGAAAACTAGAAAGCCTTTCATACTAAGCTCTTGGAGCTTGTTTCAATCCATACAAAGCTTTATCAAGTTTAAAAACAAAATCGGGATGAACATGATCAATAAAACCGGGAGGTTGAGCAACATAAACTTCTTCATTTATAAAATCATTCAAAAATGCACTTTTCACATCCATTTGAAAAAGTTTAAAATTTTTGAAAGATGCAAAAGCTAGTGTCATCCGTATGGCTTCAAGCCGTGCTACGGGTGCAAAGGTCTCCTCAAAATCAATTCCCTCAACTTGAGTGTAACCTTGGGCCACTAACCTAGCCTTATTCCTAATCACATTTCCGGACTCATCCATCTTATTCCTAAAGATCCACTTAGTACCAATTATTGGTCTATCGTGGGGCCTAGGAATAAGGTGCCAAACTTGGTTGCGCTCAAATTGATTGAGTTCCTCTTTCATGGCTAGCAACCAATATGAGTCCGCCTCGGCTTCGAGGATGCTTTTGGGTTCAAAATGAGAAATGAAAGCAAAGTTACCACATAGGTCATGGAGTTTGGAGCGAGTTGTTACCCCTTTAGATGCATCACCTAAGATGAGCTCCTTGGGATGATTTGTAGCGTATCTTCAAGCTTTAGGAAGCGGTTGAGAGCTTTCCTCTTTATCCTCTTGAACATCACCAATTGATTCTAGCTTTTCTTCTTGAGCGGGTGAGTCCTTCAAGGATAGTCTCTCCATGTCTTCACCTAATAGATCAATCTCTACAAGATTCTCAACAACCACGTTAGATTCTTCAAATTTAACATGCATGGATTCTTCAATGGTAAGTGAAGATCTATTGAATACTCTATAAGCTTTACTAGTTGTAGAATATCCAACAAAGATTGCTTCATAAGCCTTAGAATCAAATTTACCCAAGTTATCTTTAGTGTTCAAAACAAAACACTTGCAACCAAAAACTTTGAAATATGCAACATTAGGTTTTCTAGAATGATACATTTCAAAAGATGTTTTGGAAGAATTTTTACATAAATAAACACGATTTGATATATAGCATGCGGTGTTTACGGCCTCGGCCCATAGATATTGAGGGAGGTCATACTCACTTATCATTGTCTTAGCCATTTCTTAAAGTGTTCTATTTTTCTTTTCTACAACTCCATTTTGTTGTGGAGTTCTAGGACAAGACATTTCATGCTTAATTCCCTTTTCATCACAATAAGTCATGAAGAGTTGGTTAACAAACTCACCACCTCTATCACTCCTTATTCTCAAAATCGAAAAACCCTTTTCTTTTTCAACTCTTTTTCGAAAATCTTAAAACGAGAAAAGGTTTGATCTTTGTGTTCCAAGAAGAAAACCCAAGTGAAACGGAAAAAATCATCAACTAAAACAAATGCAAATCTACTACCATTTAAGCTCTTAGTTTTAGTAGGTCCAAAAAGATCCATATGAATTAATTCTAAAGGCCTAGTTGACATGATATCCTTGATTGTTTGAAGGAAGACTTGGTTTGTTTCCCAAGTTGGCACGCACCACAAATGCGGTCTTTCTCAAACTTCAAGCAAGGTATACCCTTCACCAATTCCTTTGAATTAATCCTAGAAAGATGGTCAAAAGATGCATGTCCTAATCTTCTATGCCAAAGCCAAGAATTTTCATCAAAAGCATTTAAGCATTTAGTAGAACATTCCACATTAAGCATGTCAATGATATAAACATTATCATCACGAAAACCGGTGAGAATACAATCATTGATTTTAACATCAAAAATCTTGCAAGAAGAATCATCAAAAACAACTTTAAGTCCACGGTCACAAAATTGACTAATGCTAAGCAAATTATGTTTCAAACCATCAACAAGTACAACATTTTCTATAGTAGGAGATGAACCAATTTGAATGTTACCTATACTGATGATAGTGCCTTTGGAGTCATCCCCGAAGGTGACGGAGCCACCTTCCTCGTACCTTGATAGGGTTGTAAAGTTATTGATGTCCCATGTCATGTGTCTTGAACAACCACTATCAAGGTACCACCGCTCCCTACGTCTTGGAGCCTTGGTGTGTACCTACATCAAATAATTTAGGACTTGATTTTGGTACCCTCATTTTCTTGGGTCCTAAAGGGTTAGTTTCATTAACCCAAACAAGATTATTTGATCTATTAACTTGGTCATAACAAAATTTAGCTAAATGCCCATTCTTACCACAATATGTGCATCTATATACTCTACCATATTTAAAAGCATAGTGAGTGTGTGATTTGTGAGCATGAGAATTGTGAGCATGAAAAGATTTAGCATGAGAAGTGTTATGTGTAGTGTGAGCATGAGGAACCTTAGCATGAGAGGTGTGCTTTTTAGAAAATTTTTCTTCAAGTTTCTTAGTGTTAAAAGCACAATCTTTCAAAACTTTTTCAAAATCAACCATTTTAGTTTTTAAAGAGGAAATTTCTTTTTCATCAATCTTAGGAAATTTAGCTTTACATGCAACTTTGTAAGCACTAAATTCATTTTGGGTAGAAATGAGGTTTGAAGAAATTTCATCTTTTTCTCTAGTAATTATAGCAAGTTGATTCTTTAGAAAACCAACTTCTTTTTCTATTTAGAGCATTCAATCTTTTTATTATCATAGGTTTCAGAGAGTTCAACAAAAGCATGAACAAGAACTTTCTTACTTAATTCATCATCTTCATCATCAAGAGGTTGAGGGTTACCTTTGGTGTGTTTGCCATGAAACACATATTTGCTATATCCGCCTCTTCCTCGGACTTGCTTTCCGAATCCCAAGTTGCCTTGTACGCTTTCTTTTCTTCCGATTTCTTTGGCTTGAAGGAGGAGGTCATCTTCTTCTTGAACTCCGGGCAATCCGCCATGATGTGTCCGGGCTTTCGGCAATTGTAGCATATAATTCTCCTCTCCTCTTTGCCTTCGAATTTCCTTCGGAAGTTGAGCTTGTTTCTCCGGTACATTCTCTTCACATTGCGAACAAGTAGTAATAGCTCCTCATCTTCTTCTTCATCTTCTTCATCGTTTTCGAGAGTGGATGAAGACTTGAAGGCTATGGACTTCTTCTTTAGTGGAGCGGCCTCTTCTCTAGCTTTCTTTTCCATCTCATGGGTCTTTAAGTTCCCAATGAGACTAATGAGGTCCATCTCGTCCTTGTCGTTCAATTCTTTCAAGGTGGTGGCCTTTATCTCTCATGAAGTAGGAAGAGCCCGAATCACTTTTCGCACCTTTTGATCATTGAAAATATCATCACCTAAAGAAGAAAGAGCATTGGTGATTTTAGTAAACCTTGTAATCATGCAATCAATGAATTCATCATCAATCATTTTAAAAGATTCATATTGGGACCTCAAGAGATCTATCTTAGCTCTCTTGACTTGTGAAGTCCCCTCGTGTGTGACCAATAAATGTTGCCAAATCTCATAGGCGGATTGGCAATGAATTACCCGTGTAAGGTCATCCTCATTCAAGGCGGTTAAGAGGGAATTTTGGGCCTTGGAGTTAGCCTCATATTCTCTAAAGTTGAAGTCGGTCCATGTGCTCTCATCACTATCGGGTGCAACATAGGGTTTGGTCAATGATTTTGCAACTAAGCTACCTAATGATTGCAAAAAGATAGTCATCCTAACCTTCCAAATAGGGAAATTAAGTCCATCAAATTTAGGAGGGGTTTTGATGTTATCGGCCATGTGTACTAGTGAATGACAAATGGAATGCAAATGTTGATTAGCAAATTTTAAGGATCTCTCTAAGGAGTTAAGCCAAACCTAGAGTCCAAGCTCTGATACCAATTGAAAATCACCTAGAGGGGGGGTGAATAGGTGATAATGCTAATCAATGCACAATTTAAAAATATGATGCAACAATCGCCCAAAACAAGACTAAGAGCCGAATGCCCCGTGAAGGGTTCTGAACTCCTTCCTCCTGATTCCTCGTAAAATGAGTTGGAGGTGCGCAATGCAACCTTGTTGTATGGGACAAAGATTGACAAGATGAATGACAACAAATGAATATAGCAATGACAATCAAAAGCAAGTAGTAATAGCAATGAAAGTAGAGCAAGAACAAGGAAAAGTAAACCAAACGCAAACACCAAGATTTGTTATCGAGGTTCGAGCACCCAGCTCTACTTCCCCGCCTTCCCCAGAAGGATTCCAACCACTTCCACTATCACAAAGATGTCACAAATACAACAGAGTACCCAACTCCACAATCTCAAGTACAAGCAATCTCTTAGTAGTCAAAAGACCACAAACTCTCTCTTGCAAAATTCTCTTCCCTTGCAAAAAGGTCCTTAGAGAACATTGAGTAGGAATGAAGCTCTTGTGTGCAAGGAGAAAAGAAAAAGAAATCAGAGAGTTCTTGAAAACACTTCAGAAAATGAGAGAGAATTTCAACACAAAAAACCAAGAAACCAAGTCTTTTTGAATGCCTTAAACTTGTGGAGATTTTGATAATTTTTCTAGTAACCAATCTCTCCCCAAACACCCCTATTTATAGGAGAGGGCTAGGGTTTAAATATAAAATATTTTAAAGGCTAATCAGAAGGTATTAAAACCAAAACATGTCACTTAAACACACTTAAGTGAGAAAAGGACAAAAATGAATCTGCTCAGAAAACTAGCCGTTACTGTTCAAACGGCTAGTCCGGTCGACCGCCTGGTCGACCGCTAGTACAAAGAAAATAGCCGTTGCAGGCTACGGTCGACCGGCCCGGTCGACCCAAACAAATAGAGAGTAAGGTGTTACAGTCAGCCAGGTCTCGGTCGACCGCGCAACGTGCACACTGATACGTGCATTTGCCAGAACCTCGGTCGACTCGGGCGGTCGACCGGAAACGCCTGACATAGGCACGGTCGACTCGGGCGGTCGACCGGCTCAGGCCAAAAATCAATTTTTGAACAGAATTTTGAGGAGATGAATATTTTTATCAAAAGATGTTTTAAATAGGAATAAGTATAAAACATAAATATAGATTTACAGGCAGAGGATTTTGTATCAAAATATTTTTGTATAATTTATATGAAATAAACTTAGAAATAGGATGTGCGCAAAAACGTGTGTGTTAGAGCTTCAAACCTATTCACTATTGTTTAACAAAAACTCTAAACTAAAAACAATCTAATAAATTATCTTGAGCAATCTTGAAGTCTTGAGCCATGCAATGCCTTGCTAGAGCCTTCTCTTCTATGTTCCTTCCTTGAAGTACAAAAAGCCTTCTTTGCTATGTGAACCTAGAATATCTTGCAATAGCTAAGCAATGGCCTCCAAATATGATACAAACCTGAAACTTATCTTAACAAACTAATTAGTACCATATAGCTCATATTTGGTTTGTTATCATCAAAACTCTAAACAAGTGGAGAGTGTAACCTTATGGGCCAACAGTATTTTGTAAAGATGAAATAGCATGTAAAAGCCTTGACACATACACATATCATAGTCAATTAGTCGACTAATACCTATCTCAAGTCGACTAATCAACTTGGTAGTCGACTAACCCAAACCCCTAGTCGACTAAGTCTTGTGTCCAAAACAGACCCAACTCTCTGTTTCTGCATTAGTCGACTTGACAGTCAATACTAGTCGACTAATATCATCTTGTAGTCGACTAATCCCTTGACCCTAGTCGACTTATAGTTAGTTGCAGTCGACTTGATTCAGTTATCCAGAAAACTGTCACTCCAACGTCTCTTGACCTAGTCGACTAATACCCAAACCTAGTCGCTAATAGAAGGAAAATTGCCTAGTCTAGTCGACTAACTCTATAAGCAAGTCGACTATAGACAGTTTCTGACTGTTGGACAGTTTCTGACTGTTGGTCTTTTGTGCAACGTTTTCCAACGTTTCAAACATTCGAATTGAACCTGTAACTACCCTAACTTACCCTAGTCTTCAGCTATATAAAGGGTAGTTAATCCAAAGGCCAAACAACAATCCAAATCTTCAGTTTTCCAAGTCAAAATTCTGTCAAAATCTGAAAACTGTTTTTCCAACTTCTGTTCTTCACCAAAAGTCATTTCCATTGTGATGTTCTCTGAAGTTTCTCCTATACTAGACCTTGTCCACGTTCATACACAATACCAAGGCTTATAGGAAAGTTGTAATACTCAAAGCAAGTATTGTACACGGGTGGCTTCTTGGTGTAGAGGCAGTTGTACAAGGTGAAGTTTATTCTCTTGGTGGAAGAGAAGGTGTTCTCTTGATGTAGAGAAGGTGTACACATTTGGCAAAGGAGATTTGTCAAGTGGTGTGCATGGTTGTGATTTTGGGTGTACAAAATCAAAGATAAAGGAAAATCTCAAGCGGGTGGCTTGGGGACTGGATGTAGGTCACGAGGACCGAACCAGGATAAATCTCTCTTGTTTGCGTTTGTCTATTTTCTGAGATTTATTTTCCTTTTTGCAAGTTTATTTATTTGCTTAACGTTAATCCTTCTTGTTTTAGTTTTGTGTTGACTTGGGTATTTTTAGATCTATAATTGCCAACAGAGATAGTTTCGCATTTGACATCATCTCGGGACTAACAATTGGTATCAGAGCGGGTACAAGTCAACAACAAAGATGGCAACGCAGTTCTCATCATCCCAATTCAAAGAAGGACATTCTACACAACGTCCACCGCTATTTGACGGATCCAACTACAACTATTGGAAGTGTAGAATGAAGATCTACTTGCAATCGCTCAACTATGAACTTTGGAACATCGTAGAAGCATCGTACACCAAGCCAACAACCAACTACAACACTTGGAGTGAAGATCAAAAGAAGAACGCGAACCTTGACGCCAAAGCGATGAATGCCTTGTTCTGTGCCTTAACCAAAGAAGAGTTCAACCGTGTGTTAACAGCCACTTCTGCACATCAAATATGGCATACACTTCAGGTAACACACGAAGGCACAAATAAAGTTAAGGAATCTAAAATATCTGTTCTTGTCCACAGGTTTGAATTATTCAAAATGGAGGAGAATGAAACCATATCCGAAATGGTTACAAGATTCACCGACATTACCAATTCATTAACATCTCTTGGAAAGGACTACACCCAAGTTGAAAGAGTTCGTAAGATCCTTCGTGCACTCACACCAGAATGGGAGAAGAAGACAACCGCTATTGAAGAGGCGAATGATCTCTCAACTTTGTCGTTAGAAAACCTAATCGGTAATCTAATGGCATATGAAGTGCAATTGGAAGAAAGAAAGAAGGAGGAACGACAACACCGCTCAAAGAAGAAAGAACTCGCCTTCCATGCATCCTCTGACACGGACGATTCCAATGACGATGAAGAGGAGATGGCAATGCTTTCAAAGAAATTCAGGCGATTCTTAAAGCAAGGTAAATTCAAATGCTTTAATTGTGATAAACCAGGTCATATGAAGATGGATTGCCTTTTGCTCAAGAAGAAAGAAAAATATAAGAGCAAAAAGTTCAGAAAGAAGAAAAACTACGAAGCATCATCAGAATACAGTGATTCCTCTTCTTCTGATGAAGAAGAAACCACTGAACGTGTCAACCTATGTTACATGGCACTGGAAGATGATGAGGTATCGTTTACTGAACTTTCTGATGCATTTCATGAATTGTTTATTGATCTGAAAAATGAAAAATTGAAAAATAAAGTTTTATCAAAAGAAAATGAAAAACTTTTAAAGGAAAATTCATGTTATGCTTTACAATATTCTTCTATAAATTCTCAACAAGATGAGTTTGAAAAAGTCATTTCATCTTTGAAAAATGAAAATGAGAAGTTTATAAAAGAGAACATTTTTCTGAAAAAGGAAACTGAATCTTTAAATAAAAGGATTTCTATTTTAGATAAAGATATTTCAGTTTTCAAAAAGAAATATGAAGATCTTTTGCAAAATGTGACTAAGTTCAATAAAGGAAAAGAAAAATTGAATGATTTATTATCTTTTCAGAAGTTGTCACATGATAATCATTATGGTATTGGATATAATGAAAAGTCTTCATATGTTAGTAATCCATATGTGAAAAGAAAGTCTAATCATTTTTCAAAAAGAATTAAGACAAAGTTTATATGGATTCCTAAGAATTTAAGTTTTCATGATAAAAATACATATATTGCTTCATACATTCATGATATATGTGATTCTTGCAACTATGTGTATATTAACAGGTGGAAACAAAATTCTAAATGGATTTGGACTCCTAAAGGTTAATATGTTCTTTTATGTTTGGTACCATCTAACGTTTATCTTGCAGGTACCATATAAAAGTTAATAAGAACATATATATATATTTACTAATATTTTGTTGCAGGGGGAGAACAAAGTATTTCTATATTTGTTATAACCCAATTTCTGCAGGGGGAGGAAAATATAACCTATTTTCTGCAGGGGGAGCACTTGTGCACATAAAACGTCATCATCAAAAAGGGGGAGAATGTTGGAACTTGTTTTGATGAAGACTATCTGACGAATATGTGACGCATTTCATTTGGAGCTCTAACACATGACGAATCAAGAGTTCTACAAGATCAAGATGTCCCAAGGAGAGTTGATATGATGTATTTTGTAAAGATGAAATAGCATGTAAAAAGCCTTGATACATACACATATCATAGTCAATTAGTCGACTAATACCTATCTCAAGTCGACTAATCAACCTGGTAGTCGACTAACCCAAACCCCTAGTCGACTAAGTCTTGTGTCCAAAACAGACCCAACTCTCTGTTTCTGCATTAGTCGACTTGACAGTCAATACTAGTCGACTAATATCATCATGTAGTCGACTAATCCCTTGACCCTAGTCGACTAATAGCTGGTCCAGTCGACTTATAGTTAGTTGCAGTCGACTTGATTCAGTTATCCAGAAAACTGTCACTCCAACGTCTCTTGACCTAGTCGACTAATACCCAAACCTAGTCGACTAATAGAAGAAAAATTGCCTAGTCTAGTCGACTAACTCTACAAGCAAGTCGACTATAGACAGTTTCTGACTGTTGGACAGTTTTTGTGCAACGTTTTCCAACGTTTCAAACATTCGAAATGCACCTGTAACTACCCTAACTTACCCTAGTCTTCATCTATATAAAGGGTAGTTAATCCAAAGGCCAAACAACAATCCAAATCTTCAGTTTTCCAAGTCAAAATTCTATCAAAATCTGAAAACTGTTTTTTCAACTTCTGTTCTTCACCAAAAGTCATTTCCATTGTGAAGTTCTCTGAAGTTTCTCCTATACTAGACCTTGTCCACGTTCATACACAATACCAAGGCTTATAGGAAAGTTGCAATACTCAAAGCAAGTATTGTACACGGGTGGCTTCTTGGTGTAGAGGCAGTTGTACAAGGTGAAGTTTATTCTCTTGGTGGAAGAGAAGGTGTTCTCTTGGATGTAGAGAAGGTGTACACATTTGGCAAAGGGGATTTGTCAAGTGGTGTGCATGGTTGTGATTTTGGGTGTACAAAATCAAGGATAAAGGAAAATCTCAAGCGGGTGGCTTGGGGACTGGATGTAGGTCACGAGGACCGAACCAGGATAAATCTATCTTGTTTGCGTTTGTCTATTTTCTGAGATTTATTTTCCTTTTGCAAGTTTATTTATTTGCTTAACGTTAATCCTTCTTGTTTTAGTTTTGTGTTGACTTGGGTATTTTTAGATCTATAATTTCCAACAGAGATAGTTTCGCATTTGACATCATCTCGGGACCAACACCACCTTCCCGCTTTCGCTTGAAGTGGACGTCAGCATCTTCTTCCTCCACTTCTTACACATCAACATGTTCCATGGGGGCCGCGCCTACCCCACCAGAAGCAGCTGCTGGAGCCTCAGCACCCGTATCCGCTTCAAAGCGAGGACTTCCTGCATCCGAGGCTTCGCTATCATCAACGGCACTGAATTCCCCGAGGCCTGAAACGCAGGCACTCTTACCCTCGCTCTTCTCAGTGACCTTTCGCTTCAGCCGCTGAGAGATTAACTTCACACCAAAAGAATTAATAGAAAATTCAGTGGGTGTGGAGTTTAAAGTTCTATACCACTGGCAGAATCCCAGGGTCGTCAGAAGGTTCGGAGTCCTTAGCGGCGTGCACAGTCGCGCCTCAGTACAACCAGCAATGAAGAACCGCCAGGCACGAGCTCCATCGATGAGACTCCCCATAAAGGTCAAACTGCTGTTTGGATTGCCTACATTCAGTTGGTCATACCCAAACTGACGGGCAAACCGACTCGGAACATAGGGCTCCAGATAACAGGTGTCCCCGCTTCTATATAACAAGTGTGATGGCCGAATGCTAACCAGCCATTCGAAAACTCCCCGACTCAATGACGTCTGCCCTTCCCCTACATCCTTGAATTCTTCACCATAGCCTGCATCGCGAATGAAGGAAAGCATCGAAAAAGGCTATAGACGTCATGACGGCACAGTAGTTTACGGACTGCAGCCACATAAGTATTTGACCACGAACACCCCTCGAACCGACGGAGAAGCGCCATGCGAACACCTTCTGAGGGCTCCTCTTCGGCTTGAATGATGGAAGGACAGTGAAGGGCGAACCACGCCATCAAATAAGTATATGGCAGACCTATTCTGGGGTTTGGCCCGTCGCAAGGCAAGATAGTCCCATTTCCCCGCTTCGTTGTTGGTGGCCTACAGAACGCCTCCGTCAATCCACGAAGGCCTATTTGAATACAACACCCATGGCTGGAAGGAGTCCAAGGGAACGACCATGGACTAAACGAACGGCAGGCAATAGGACAGTCGGATGAATGACATCACCAGACGAAGATGGCACCACACATCTCTTCAACCAGACCGTTAGAAAACCAGCCAGAAGTACCTTCCGGGACGTCGGTCGACGAGCCTGGTGGTGGAAACTACGAAGAATATCGCCTTTCTCATAGGGTCCGTCATCTTCTTCCAGAATTAGATCCTCTTGAGAGTGCTCTTGCATCTGGCAAAAGATGACTTCATCTGTAACTCCACAATGAGCCGCTTCAGGAGTACCTTCCAAGTCGGGGAACAAATAATTTCCCCAGCTCTTCAAACTGCATGAAGCTCCCTTACTGCTCCCATGCATGCTGGAGCAAATGTACAGATGACACATCAATTCCCGGTAGGTCTCAAACAAAGCGGGCTCCTGCTTCTCTAGAAGTGCCAATTTTGCCTCGTACGGGAAATATTCTTCATATGGGAGAGACCCCAAAGGCAGAGCAGAGACTTCCCAAATCTCGTGCAGAGCCATGCCTAATTCGCCAATAGGGGTGAAGAAGGTCCCTGTAGCTGGGGAGTATAACTCAAAGATGGCGTAAAAGTTCGCTACGCTCATCTGAATGCCATAACAGGTCACCCTAACGGCCTCGTAAAGTCCCAGCGTCTCCAGATCCTCCTCAAAATGAGCAAGGACACATAGAGTCAAGTCCCTCCACCATGCCTTGGGAGGGTGAATCCACCCCGGAGTCCTGAAATCAGTGGCTAGATAATTGCCACAAACCTTAAAGAATTGATTTCCAAAGGTCTGAGCCACCGCGGGATTTTCTTCCACTGGGATGTCTAAAAGTACATTCCCAGGGTGGAGACCCAATATGCAGCAAGGAGGACGCGCCCTTGTGTAACCAGGGGACGAAATTATCAACTTCCCTATGTGAACGTAGTTAGTAGTCCAAAGTCACTTGCCACTGCATCTTTCGAGCCCTCGTCACACATTGAAAGAAGGACAAGGGAAAATGCCGCTTGCTAGATGGGAGATAGTACTTCTCACCATCCAATTTGAAAATCCACTGCCCCTCTCCGGTTAGCAGCTGGTAATCGTTGTCGGGTGTTGCATCTCCAAACATGAAGCCGTGCTTTCGATAGATTCTTCGGTCGGAATCTTCAAGGGGAGCGGTAGTTAAGATGCTCCTCATGGTACGCTGATCCCTACCATAGATAAGTGCATCCCGAGCAGGAGCGCTTCGCTCGCTGAATAGTGAAGCCTGCCCTTGAAACTGCAGGCTGACGTTGTCATCCAGTCCCCTGGCTGTACCAAAGAGACTGTTCAGAGGACCAGGAGTATAATGCACTGCAAAAATAAGGAGAAACTATGATTAGTTCATCAGCCAAACTATTTTTGTTAAGGCATAGCTTCGCTCTCCGAGCGAAGCTGGCATAACGATAGCTTCGCCCCAAAGCTTAGCTTCGCAGCTGCAGCTTAACTCTGCACTCCACACAAAGGCAAGATGCAAGAAAATATCTAAGTATTAGCTTCGCTTTGAAAGCTTGGCCTCAATGCGAAGGAGCCCCAAGAGCTAACTTCGCCAGAAGAATACTGCTATTTAAAAATTATTTTAAGGGCATTAAGGTCCTTTTTAGTTGCGCTCTAACGGTTAGCTTCACATCCTATCATTCAACAGGATGTGAACCGCCTAAGGGATAGCTTCGCCTGGAAGCTTGGAGAAGAGACCCTTCGGTTCTAAGATTCCTAATCAAGAAATCAAGGAAAGTTAAGGGACTTGAACTCCCTGAGATCATTAGATCACAATGGATCGTTCTGGATTCATCGGAAGATAGCCAGAAATTGGCTTTAAAAGAGAGATGAAAATCTCTTATCAAAAGGGAAAGATCCCTACCCGCGATAGGTCGTTCGATGACCAGAGGAGGAGGAGGACCCTCCGTCGTAGAGGTTGCTACCTCTTTTCCTGCCCGTCTTTTGAGAGCCATCGGAGAACTAGAGAGGAAGTTCTTGAAATTCTAAACGAAGGAGGAAGAAGAAGAAAAGGGTCAGAGTGCTCTTAAAATTCAAAGAGAAGTGGTGCCTTCTCTTTCAGCCCGATCAGGCTTTTATAGGCTGATGATTGCCTAAATGTCACCTCCTCGAAAGGAGCGCAGGCAGTCATTTCAAATTAATTTGAAACGGCGCCTGAAGCGCCTTCCTAAGAAGCGTTACTTCAGCCCCGCTAAGGGCTAACTCCGCCGTGAGTCCAGTGTTGACTTAGCGCGACGCTTGAATAACTTCGCTGAGAAATATGCCTTAGCTCATCTCTAACTTCGCGGAAATTCCGTGCTAGCTTCGCCACAAACTGGCTCCTGACTTATTTGAAAATCTGTCTTCAACTTCGCCGGAAGCTTAGCTCGGCTAAGAGTTCTCATTTCCTCCTAGAGAAAGATTCGCCTAAGTTGGTCCACCTCAGGTGTTCTCAGATCAAAAAGGAGGGAAACAAAGCAGATAAACAGCACAAAATAAAATTTTATTGATTTAAAAGGGAAGATACATTGACGCTACATCAAGATGGTTCGTACAACCGAATCATTGCTACAAAGGCATACAAGAGGTCCTATCTACTTCCAAGCCAAACCAACTGGACACGAAAGGCCTTCCTCCTGCACAAGGCCGTAATCCTTCGCCTAATGGCAAATTTTGCCATCAAGAAGCCGGATCTTCTTTGATGAAAATTGGCAAAGGACCGGTTGCCACCAGAAAGCCGGATCTTCTTTGATGAAAATTGGCAATGGAATGATCCGAGACCTTACAGGTGACGTCCGCTTGCCCGAAGTGGATCATCTCGGATAAACGACTACCAGCCCCTTCTCGAAGTGGATCATCTCGGATAAGCGACTGCCAACCTCTTCTGGGAACACGCATCAGCTACCCCAATTTGTTCCTCCTACTTAGGATTAAAAGTTTCAACTGGAAAATCAAGAGACAAGTTTCTGGTCTCTTTCATTAAAATGAAAGACGGGCGAGCATAGTTCACTGCAATACAAACTGGAAACAAGTTAGCAGTAAATCAAAAGAAAATGCAATCGTGATACGCTAAGTCAAGTTCCTTGGGCGAAGCAATTTATATCCGATCCAGTTGCGCTTTAAGGATGGATTTCAATTAAGAAGAAGATAGCCTCGCTTGCACAGTGAGATGGGCTAGCTCAGCATAAGCCAAATCCTAACCTCGCCTATATGGCTAAGCCAGACTGATCCAGAGGGACGCAGTCTTAGCCCCACCTATATGGCAAGACTGGCTCAAACTTGAAGAGACTAAGTCCCAATTCTTGCCAATGTGGCGAACTTAGCAGGCAAGCATGCAATGATCTTTCTTTGATCATGTGAAAATGATAGCTTCACTGGGAAGTTGAGAAATAGGGCTGAAGCCCTTCTCTGCAAATCAGTCAGATACAAAATAAAGAACAAGGGAAATCAATCCCTGAGGCAGCTGATAAAGCTAAATTAAGGGAGATAAACTCCCTAAAGTCATTAGTTCATTGGTAAAATTTCTGGATGACCGAGACTCACCAGTTCTTGGCCGTTAATGACCAGAATGGGCACCCTCACTATTTCAGAGATCTGAGTATACTTCTCTGAACAACCAGGAGATATCATGCACAGATTACTTCTCTGCAGAGGACCTCAAGTGTCCTATTTATAGGCCTCATGGACTGATCGCACCGCCGCTGTTTCAAGCTTAGAAGCGCGAGCGAATTTAAGGCATTTATTGAGCCTTGAAAACGGGAATAGTCTCCCTTAGAATTGAACGCGGAAGTAATGATCTCCCTTGTTAATGCAAGAGAGGTCATTCTAACCTCGAAAAAGGGGGCAATCCTTCTCGTAACTAGTTGAAAGCAGTTAGCCTCGGGAAAGGAACGACGTTCCAAGACCAATTTGTAGCGAATCTACTCCGGGAGGCTCAAAAGCGGAGCTACTCAGACGCGAAGCTACCCAGAATCGCGAATCTACACGATTCCTCAGCAAACTTATTCTAATCCGGAAGCAGGATCGAAAGCGAAGCTGAACTCAATTACTATGGCGACGTTCGTACTTCACATACCATCAATCAAAGCAATTCAAAGTATTTCGAAGTCTGAACCATTCCATTGCAGACTTTCAAAAACTTTGAAGGGGGTCTTGTTGATACTCTAAAAAAGATAAGATTCCTGACTGGCCTGAACAATGTCTAAACTTGTTGACATTTACAAAAGACAAGTGACAGACAAGCTGACGACCAGTTCTGTACCCATCTCCGAGGGACAAATCAGCAACTTGGACTCTACTGATCCAGTGAAGCAGACAGTGAGCCCAGATTGTCTTTGAAGATACCTAAGCAGGTCTAAGATGCTAGGTTAGATTAACACTTAGCATCACATGAGCCCAAGGGGATAGCCTCACCTGAGAGGCTAAGTTTGTCCAACTTCGCCTTGGAGCCGTTCAAATCTCCATCAGTGAGCTAACTTACAACTTCGCCTGAAGTACTCAGTTAACTCCACAGAGAGTTAGCTTCGCTCGAATCCACACGCAACCGCGCAGAAGGATATTCGGTAGCTTCACCACAGATGTTTATCCAGCTCCGCTGAAGAGCTTTCTTCTGACTTCGCCAGATGCTCCTTCCAGCTCCGCTGCGAGCTCGACGCGGCAGCTCCGCTGCAGGTCTTTTATAGGTCAACTTTGACCAATTAAATCTCCAGATGAGATCAAATCTATTCAAGATCAAGATCAAATCTAATCAAGATCAAATCTAAGATCAAATTTAGCAGTTGTTTACCATAATCTCTTGACTCTCCTAAAACAAGTAAGAAGATCAGAATTGATCTTTCAATTATTTGGAGAGAATCAAAGCAGATCGGAGATCGACGCTACCAGCTATTCCTTACTTCGCAGAAGCTGATTCTAGCCTCGCTGCAAGGCTACTTTCCAGATTTAAACAGATTGACTCAATCTGTTTCCAGATTTTCAAGGGATAATTATACCCCTGCTCTTCTTATAAATAGCCCACCAGAGGCACAAGAAGACACACACACGCGCACAGGCAAAGAGACGCATAGAGAGAGAGACGGCTAAACAGAGTTCTATTCTCTTGCTTCTAAGAATTTAGAGAATTCAGAGAACTGCTTCTCTAATCAGGGTGCTGATACCCTAAGATCTTCCTCTCAAGGAATCTCCGGAACCAGGCGAGAAGGAATTCCCAAGTGAAGGCAGTTTGAGAAGTAACAAGAGGGTTCTACCAACCTTCTGTTCTCCGATTCCCCAAACCAGGCGAGAAGGGAATCCCATCGATCGCATCGTCAAAGGGACAAAGTGGTCGCGCGCTGACCAGACTCCTATCGGCACACTTCTCCAGAATCTCAGAAGAGATCTACTTGTAATCTTTTTAGAATACTTGTAATTTAGCTCTTCGACCCTTTTTTTTGTAAGTTTTTCCCTTTGCAAAATCAATGGAAAACATCTTTATTCAAGTAATTGTTTATCAATTTAGGTTAGAATTCAAACTGAATTTCTCATTGAGTCTATTATCTTACTCTAAGTCATATACAACTTTGTAAACGCGAATTTTTTACTTGAGATTCTTCAACTTCAACTCTCATGCCTTATACATTTATTACTTTTCTTCTTTTTTTTGTACAAAGTTCAAGTACTACCACTTCGTTGCCCTTTAAGCACTTCTTTTTTTAATAAATATGTATAACTCATCTAATTTTCTTTCGTGTAAATATAACGGCTTCTTGAGGTCCTAATACCTAACTAATTTATTCTTAGATGTGTTAATACATATATGATATATTTTAATTTTTTTCAAACTTATCCAATTACCTTTCATGTAAGTACCAAGGTTTTCTTAGGCCAAAGTACCTAGCTAAGCAATAATTAGATTTGTTTATTTTATATATATATTTTTCTAAGACACAAGAGTCTTTGTTTTGAATCTCAAGTGTGTAAGTGTATAAAGCATGCATATTTCATCAAGGTAAAATTATTAAGACTAGATTACTTTTCAATTTTCTCCTAAACCTAAAAATCAAACAAATGGTTTTTATTTCGACTAAGTGTTAAGAAATTCTAATTATGATTTTTCTATTCCTTAAAATTAACTTAATTGCTTACATAAATAAATTAAAATATTGTTTTTTTAAAAAGTTTTTTTAAAAAAAATTGTTAGTATCTACCTATGTTAGTATGTTGGTAAACCCTCCCCCACACCTATCTCATGCATTGTCCTCAATGTATGAATGAATGCATGTATGCATGACAAAGAAGAAAGGAAAGGTAAAATGTGACCTCAAGGCGGTAGTTCCGGTGGTGGCCGGATTGGACCAAGCGTTGCTACCCAATGTAAATCTTGTGGATCAACAAGAAACCTATCTTTTATGACCTCTTTCCTATGTACATTGTTATTATCCCCCAAATGAATAGGATCATGCAAGACCCTAACATTGAAACTATCTTAGTTGTATGACCAATCTTGTAATACCATCTCAGGGTCATAATTGTATACACCTTGGTCCAACAATAGAATTTGACTTAATAAAGTGATTTATTTGGCCTTAAGAATAATAGGATTGGGAACCAATACCGGCTCGAGAAAATAAAATTTTGGTTCGAGAGTCGGGTTTGGTTCAAGAGTGAGCTCCAAATCAAAGAATTTAAGTTCGTATTTATGATCCATTAAATAAATGTGACTATCCAAAAAAGGTGATCCATTTCATAATATACGGGTATTGGAATTAATGTTGGCTCAGAAATTGGGTCCAAATTGGGTAAAGACACCGGAGTCAACATAGATTCAAAGTTTGAAATTAGATCACAAAGTTGAGAATCGGGTTCGCATTCACAATCTAGTTCAATCTCATTAAAGTTAAAAGTTGCCGATTTGTCCATGGGATGGGATTGATCAAGTTCACGTTGATGCGATAAAATTAAATTTTGATCAAGGTCTCCAAGACACCATGATTCATCGGTCTCGTCAATAGGACTATGTGAAAAAATGATCAAAAAGCTGTTAGGTAGAGTTTCCTCAATCCTAACCTTTTCAATGTTTTCCAAACGATCCAGTTGTGCTTCTAACCTATCGAGATAATGGATGTAATCATTTTTGTTTTGAATCATGTATGGATTTAGGGTTTGAGACTTTTGAGTGGATCGTGAGTCTTCCACTTTATGAATTCATCACTCAAAATCTTCTAAGATTTTTATCTTCTTTTCCCAGCAGATTGTCCTTCTATAGGTTTGGAAAAAGGCGTATATGAAGATGGTTGCTGGAAAGGTAGTTTTGACCTATCAAATGAATTGTAACCAAATGAATTTAGATAGGCCATGAGGAATATATTTTTTTTATAATTTTCACCAAATAGAGAAGAATTTAGTTAGAAAACAATGTATATCGTTCCCTCCCCGCAATAGCGCAAAAATTTTGATTGCCAAAAAGAATACAGAGAATATGAAAAGTGTATGTGATTAGTTTTAACTCTGAATCTTTGCAATTTAATGGCTATAGCAAGAGCTAAATGGGTCGAATCTCAGGTAGAGATGCGATGGAAGCTTTTCGGTAATATTGTCTTCTTATTATCTTCTCTGTTTAAATAACTTAGAATAGAAAAGATGAATTGTACGTGGATAAAGAACTAAACTAAAAGAATGATTTACAGGTTATTAATAATCAATCACCATACATGCTAATGCTAGATAGATAATTACTTCACTTCAAATCTTAAACATGATATTCTATCACAAAATCAAGCAAGATACATAGGATAGAAACTAGGTTATGATTTGAAATAACACCATCCAAGTTTTAACGTTACAATATCAAGGTTGTCAATCAAGTATAAAGTAAGAAAAAATTATTAGAAAGTATTTAGCAAATCTTAACCCTATTTGAAATAACACTAATCAAAGTTTAACATTAAAATATCAAGATTTTCATCAAGCATAGATTAAGAAAAACAGTTAAGAAGTATTAGCAAATATTTGACCTTTTTACTTTTCCTAACGAGTCTTCAAGAATAAAATTGGAGTAGGTATGCATATGATCTAATCTGGTTATCTACTAGGCATTAGATGTGATGGTAGGATGTCTTAGCAAGCCATGAGAAAAATCTAACTACTCATGGTAAACATGATAAGCAAAAGAAAGAAAGAAATTAAAAAAAAGTAAAAATAAAGTAAATAAGAAAAGAGTTATGAAAAGAACGAAAGCACCTTGTATTGATCTGTCACCTTGAATTACAATAGCTTCTCCTTCTCATAAATCTTGAATTAGAAGTAGAAGTAGAATTTAAAAACTATAAAAGAAATTTGAAAGAGAAACTAAAGAATACTTCTAAGTTATGATCTCTGATGTGGAGATGAGAGATTATCAGAGGCTTCAGCTCTTTAAATCGATCTCAAAACTAATCACACTAGAATACAAATTACAAGGTTTCCTAATTCAATAGAGAATTCAATTCTTATGTGCAGCAAGTTGCGTATTGATCACTGAATATGACTCATCAAACGGCTGAATTGGACAGCGTGGTAAACATAAGAATTATAATCCTTCAAGTCTTCTTTCTGTATCATCTTGAAACATCAGATTTGAATATTTATAGCAAATGTTATGATCTGAATACTAAGACGTGTACAGTCTGAATCCGAGTCTGAATTGATTTTGAACTCAATTTAATTTGAATTATCCTCCTTATTCCTATTATGATTAGCTTTATCCCCTTCATCTTCTAGGACTTTATCTCCTTATTCCTATTATGATTAGCTTTATCCTGGTTTTCTGAAAAGGTTGGAAGATCTGGTCAAAGAAGGTGATAGCCCTATGAATTCGTTCCCATGGTTCGATCCTTCCTAGTAAAACGCGACGTGTTCGAATGATGATCGCTTTTACGCGAGAAAGGGGGACCACCCTCTTAGCCTGACGTATTCCTCAATGACCGATAGCGTACACGTACCGTGAGGGAAAGATGAAAAGAACCCCAATCAGGGAGTACAATAGAGAATCTGAGATCTAATGCGAACAATCTGTCGAAGGAGCGGAGCGCGGGTGCACTCACTCTAACGGCGTACCTTTCGCATGATGGGTCAGCGAGGAAATGGGAACAGCGGCTTAAGCCATTAGTTAGGGATAAAATGAAGCTTTACCCTCTCATTTAAGTAACTACACACCATAATCAAAAGGGGTAATAGCATTAATTAATATCCCCTATTTAATAATATCATATTATTATTTTTAAATATTTACCTGATTCTACCTATTATCCTAGTATTATTAATTAACTTGATTTAGTATCATTATTAGTATTATTATTATTTTCATCCAGGCCCAATAAGCTCAGCCCATTCTCATTTTTCTTTTATTTTCTTTCTTTTTTATGCTAAGCTCACATGAGCCAAGCTCACTTCCTTATTTTCATTCATTTACTAGATGACTGATACTCAGACCTAGTCGACTACCCATAAACCTAGTCGACTATAACTAATTTATAGAGATAAAAAATCCATTTCTGTTTGAAATGTAGTAGACTACCCCCATTTCATTAGTTGATTAATATAGACAATTTGTGACACCTTGTCGCTTAACTCCAAATCCTAATCGACCGTACAGTCAGTTTCTAATTGTTAGACAGTTGTGTAAGTTTTTGATTCTCGAGTATTTCCTCACTCTTTTGTGATTCAAATTCAAATCAAATAACCATCCCAACTGCCTGAATTCTTCATCTATAAATAGGGTTGCTTTCTTTGATTTTTACACAACTTTCCATAAATAAAATTCTGCCAAAATTCTAAAAAGTTCTGTTCTTCAGAAAACTCTCTTTTTGATTCTTTCTTCACCGAATTCAATTCCTATTGAAAAAAATCTGAGAGTCCCACTATAAAATCTTCTTAAATTCACTTTCACACAAAAGTCAAGACTTATAGGACAAATGTACTCATTACAAAAGGTCTTCTTGGTGCAGAGAAAAGGTGTATAGATTTGGCGAAAGAGTTTGTCCAGTGGTGTACTACTTTTACTTTTGAGAATTTTCAAAATCATGTTAAGAAAAATCTCAAGTGGGTTGCTTGAGGACTGGATGTAGATTAAGAGAACCGAACCAAGATAAAATATCTTGTGTTTTCCTGTGCTTTTCTGAGTTTGGTTTTGTACATATTTATTTTTCTTACAAGTTATTTATATTTCTTATTTAGAAATTTTAAAACACTATTCATCCCCTCTAGTGTTTGTGTTTCCATAGTTTTAGATCCTATATTTGGTATGAAAGTAAGGAACAAAGGTGGAAACGGATTTTCCTTCATCTAATTCAAGAAAAAGCATTCCATATAATGAGCACCACTGTTCGACGGTTCAAACTACAACTATTGCAAGTGTAGAATGAAGATATACCTACAGTCAATCAACTACGAACTTTAGAATATTGTGGAAGCGGCATATGAGAAGCCACGTACAAACTATAACTAATGGTCTGAGGATCTGACGGTCAATCTTGATGCAAAAATGATGAACACACTCTTTTGTGCCTTGAATAAAGAAGAATTCAATCGTATATCAACAGTCACATAAGCGCATCAAATATGACAAATAGTACAGGTAACACACAAAGGCACAAGCAAAGTAAAAGAATCTAAAATTTCTATTCTTGTTCACATGTTTGAACTATTCAAGATGAACGAGAATGAAACCATTGCGAAAATAATTACAAGGTTCACTGATATCACAAACTCTTTGGTATCCCTTGGAAAGGAGTACACATAGGTGGAGAAAGTTAGAAAAGTTCTTCGTGCAGTCACGTCTGATCGAAAAAATAAGACCACAGTTATAGAAGAAGCCAAGGATCTATCAAAGATGATATTAGAGAACCTCATTGCAAACTTAATGCCATATAAAGTTCAAATTGAAGACAGAAAGAAGGATGAACAATAATATCAATCAAAGAATTAAGTCCTCGCCTTCCATGTATCTTTAGACACGGAAGATTCAGATGATGAAGAAGAGGAAATTGTCATGATTTCAAGAAAACTTAGAAAGTTCTTGAGATAAGATAAGTTTAAAAAGAATACGGATACTAATGATAATCCTCTTTATTTTAAATGTAATAATCTAGGCTTATTGAAGAAGGATTTGTAATTCACCTAGAGGTGGGTGAATAGGTGACAAGCTAATCAAATGCAAAACTAATGTGAAATTAAAACTTTCAATCTAAAAACTATTAAGAAAACACACAAAGTATAACACAAGAGTGTGCCGAATTCTCGGTGAAGGGCTCTGGACTATCTCCTCAATATTCCTCAAAATTAAGAGTTGAGATGCCACTATAACTCTGTTGGTTGAATACAAGTGTAAGCATGCAAACTTAAGTATATATTCAATTAAGCACAAATATATCAAGCTTATAAAGAGATAAACGATATAAGCATGCGAGATATATAAACACAAGTGATAGATAGAGAGATAAGTAATCGCAAACAAGAAAGAATTATTTTGAGGTTTGAGCACACTTGCTCTACGTTCCCGCCTTCAATACTATGAAGGCATTTCACTAGAAGCAATCACGCAAGATCACTCGGTGCCGCAACACCTACAATGAGTTCACACTAGAACTTGGACTCACAAGTCCCTCATTTGTTCCTGCAAGAATAACACAATACGAACTCACAAGTTCGCTGACACTGCACCTCTACAACACTTTCCAATACAAGAGGGTGGAACACTTGTGATCACTTCTCTTGATCACAAAAATAACTCTCACAACAAATATCCTATAAGATAGATATGATAATGAAAATCTCAAGCTTGTGTGTGAAAATCTTGAATAGATTTGGAGGTGAAGAACTCAAGAAAGCTTTTGATAAAATCAAGAGATTCACTCTTGAAAAACTCCTTTTGATTTGGAAATGAAAGCTCTAAAAACGTGCTTAGAAACTTTGATGAAGAGCTCTAGAAAATAACCTAAAAATCTTACCCAAAAGTCTGGCCAAAAGTCCCTTTTTATAGAGGCATCAGAAAACTAGCCGTTGGGCTCAGATTGGCCTGTCGGTTGACCGGTCGGTCGACCGGCCAGTGGTCATTTTTATGACCGTTGGGGTTGCCGGTCAACCGCCTGGTCGACTGCACCCAGGTCAAAGGTCCATCGGTCGACCGAGCCTAGAATAAGAGAGCACTACTCTCTGGCCGGTCGACCACTCGATCGACCAGGACCAGAATCAGAGAGTAAACTCTCTGGATTGGTCGATCGCCTGGTCGACCGGCTCTCAAGCCAGGCTTGTGCATGTTGCCTTTGCACATCGGTCGACCGACTTTGGTTCGGTCGACCGGTCGGTCGATCGCCAGAAGCCCAATTCTGGGTTTTAAAGGATTAAAACTCGGTCTTTTGAAACCCTAATATTTTATTTAAATCCATAAAAATAAGTTCATTGCAATACTTTAAATTACAAATATGTGTGATAAAAAATCAACGCATATTACAATCATATTGAACTATTTTTGCGATAAAGAATTTTAGCCTTAAACCAAAATCGGTATTTTTTAAAAATAAACTTCTAATGAAAAAAACGATTTTCCCAAAACTTGACCAAATACAAAAATAAGATATTTAAACAATTTTAAGCATATTGTGTATGGATATGATCTAATACATATATTTATGAAATATCTATGTTTTTGACAACAAGCCTTAAAATAAGTTTTGACTTAAACAAAACTTAAACATGTGATATAGAAATATCAAATAACTTTTTCTAAACATTTGAACCAACAATGTGTATGGATGAAATTTAAAACACATATAAACCATATAAAATCATTTTGATGAAATCTATTCATGAAACATAAAGATGTATAGTTTGAAGCTCAAAATCAAAACGGTATTTTTTAAAATCAAAACTATTCTTATGAAAACACATGTAAATTTTGTGTGTGTGTATGTGAGCTTGAGCAATCCATAACTAATCTATTATTTACATTTTATCTAAAAATAAAAATCTTAACACTTACAAACACTAGACTCTAGTCTTGAAAATCTTCTCTTAAAATCTTCTTCTCCTTCTTGACTTGATCTAAATCTTGATTCATCGAGCTAGACTCCTCTTGAGTACTTGATATGATCTTGATGCGTCAGTTCTTGAATCAACACGTGTTAGCTTCAAAACTTGATTTTGAATCTTTTGTTAAAGCTAAACACCTACTAAGATCTTGATTAAATATCTGAAACTATATAAGTACAAGATCATTAGTACTATAACTACATGAGTTAACCATCATCAAAGCTAGAGTGATGGACTTTTGGGCCAACAATCTCTCCCTTTTTGGTGATGACAAAACTCATGGAGTTATATATACATGGATTAAAGTTAAGCCTCATAGAAGATTGCCTTAACTCATGATAGCAATAAATAATAAAGTTATTCAATGAAGGTTCATATAAACTAAACATATATGCATAATCAACAATATAAAAGCATGCATATATAAACTCTCTAAATTCTTTTTCCCTTTTTTGTCAACTCATCAACAAAGGGGTGAAGACAAATAAATAAGAAAGATGAATATGTGATATACATTCATGGAGAAGAGAGACGTTAAGTTAGCTCCCCCTGCATACATGCATTACATGGAGAAGGAATGATTAGACCCTAACCCACATAAAGCATAATATACTATGTATAAATGGAGATGTTAAACTTTTCTACATATATGTATCACCTAAAGATGAGAGGTCAAGCTCCTCAATGTGAGATACACTCAACATAAATCTATATATAGAAGAGATGTTAAGCTCCCCTTGCATATAAACAGCAAATTTTGTAAAACTTTTTTTTAAACAAATTTTGATATCAATATAAAACAATTTTTCAACAAAACAAATTTTGACATACCACTAGCAGGTGGCAAAGCAAATGTTAATAAACCACTTGCAGATAAATATAAACATTATTTTATAGGTGAACATTAACATGAAAACCACTTGTAGGAAAATATAAATATTGTGAAATTATTTTAAGTTTTTAAAGAACTTTTTCTCCCTTTTTGAAATAGTGTATAAGTTTGTATATGATACCAATTGAAAAACAATTGATATTAAAAACTAAATGAAGCTTATCATGAAATAATTTGTGCCATAAAGAATTAACATTTTTAAGCTTAGCACAATAAATTTATATATGTATGTATAGAAATATCACTTGAAATTTGAATCATACATATATAAAAAAATAAATATGAGTATACAAAAATAAATTTTCATTAAAATCATGTATATCTAATAGCTAGCTCCCTTTCATACACATATTTAAAAAGATTTTCAATTTTGAGGATACAAAGCATGGTCGCCCATCCAACCGCCCTTCGATGGTGGTGGTTTTCAAAAATATGATTTAAAAATATTTTTAGCATAGTTTGAAAAAAAACTACCATATAGAAGAATAACAAAACTAGTTTTAAGATAATTTTAAAAACTAGTATGAAATCCTTCAAGTAAGGAATAAAACACAAATGTATCTATGAAATATGTATATCACACAAGAGTTGTTACTCAAAAACTATAAATCTCAAAAATGTGCTCTTGAAACAAAGTCATGAGTAAATATAAAAATGAGTGCACAAGAACCATGTGAATAGCATATTCATGAAAATAAACAATAAAGCTCAAAACATCAAAACATATGAAAATTATAAATTATTTCATTAAAACTAAACAAGCTTCCAGGTATATGTATGTTTTGTCAAAACTAAAAGTATACATATATATCCCAAACTTAAACGTAGCCCATAATAAAATTTTGCATGAAGGCAAGTGACTCAAGAATATACATGTATATCTATTAGTTTTAGGCAAAAATAACATATACATAAAGCTAAACATGTAAAAAAATAGGAAAAATAAGTATAAATATAAGAATCATTATAATTAGGTTATACAAGTACATGTAATGAGTATAAATAAGCAATGAAGCACAAACACATAATAATCAAGTGTAGCTCACTACTTGTGCAAGTATAGGCACAAGTTTTAACGAAAACTACATCTAAACAAGTAATCACCACATGAAGTATAAAACAAACATGACGATTAGGCTAAATGCACGAGTTTTAGAACTAATATATACATAGTAGTTAAACGAAAGTGAGAGCACAAATATGAATCCATATGAACATGAGTGTATCTCAAAGACTATCTATGTTTATCACATGTCTAATAACATTGTATTTAACATAATGAGTATTAAAACCAAAATATGCAAACAATCAACGATAAAAGCATGTAAATAAAAATAAGAGTTTAGGGATAGTTACCAAACCATATGGACTATTCTCTAAGTCTCCAAACTATGGTGGTCCTCCCGCCAACATTCTAGATAGTGATGCATCAATTTGATATGTCCATCTACTTTCACATGCATCTACCATCATGGTACTAACCCTCTCACGTTTTGTGAGAGCCCACACCTATATCAAACACAAGAGGTACAGATTTTGATACCCATATTTTCTTTTTGAGTCCACGGGGGTTAGAAATAATTAGAACCCAAACATTATTATTAGCAAATTTTAAAGAATTTATCTTATTAAAACAAATTTTTTTTAAAAGGCCTTTGCGGCCGCATTGTGTACATGTGTAAAACTCTATCATGCAAATGTGGGTTGTGAACATGGTGTGCACATGTATGCCGTGGGGTTTGTATATGAACATGTGGAATTTGTTTCTTGCGAAACATGTATTCCAATTTATTGTGTTTAAATGCATATTGACTCAAAGTGTATCCCAAACAATCAATGTTCTTCTTCATTTCTTCATAATGCAAATATCATTATCAATTTTGGAAAAAGAAATATGAGAAATAAAAATTTTTTCTTTTTAAAAATATTTTTTCCTTTAAAATATTTTTCTTCTTCAAGGAGTTATTTTCCTTTAAGGTAATCTCCTTTACTTTTTCAATCAAAATAACTTTATTTTTTAAAGAATTATTTTCTTCACAAATATCATTTAATTTGATAATTTGAAGATAGTAAAACATTCTTCTTTTTCAAAAATTCATTTTTCATCAACAAAAGTTTTATTTTCTTTTGAAATTAAATCTTTTTCTTCTTTTAACAAATCATATTTTTGAAGAAGTTTTTGACAAAAAGATGCAAGCTCATCATAAGGTATGTCAATATCTTCTTCTATCTCGGATTCAGAATTTACCTCAAGGAGATTTCCCTTGGACCAAGTAGCACATGTTGGAAGTAGCACTTCTATCATTCGAGTCACCCCCATGTAGTATTGCATTTGTTCACCAAGGGAGACAAGTGTGTTCCAAATTACAAAAGCCAATTCAATGTTAAACACCCTAGATAAATAATCATCATTTAGGGTTAATTTTAAAGCATGGATGGCTTTTGCATTAGCTTTAAGGTTTTTACAATTTATAAAATATGAATCTTTAATAGTGACAAAATAAACATGAATACCTAGGGCTTTAAGGTACATGGACATCTTAACTTTCCAAATTTGAATATTAAGAATGTCAAATATGGGAGGTATCATAAAATCCATATGTGTGTGTAAACAAATATTGTGATAAGCAAAAAATAAGGATCTTTACCTATAGGTTGTTAGATCCAAATCAAGAGCACTAAGCTCTGACACCAATTGTAATTCACGTAGAGGGGGTGAATAAAACAAATGCGCAATTAAAACTAATTTTGCAATCTAAAAACTATTAAGCAAACACACAAAGTATAACACGAGAGTGTAGCCAAATTTTCAGTGAAGGGCTCTGAACTATCTCCTTAAAATTCCTCTAGATTAAGAGTTGAGGTGCCACTATGACTCTCTTGGTTGAATACAAGTATGAGCAAGCAAACCCAAGCATATATTCAATTAAGCACAAATATATCAAGTATATAGAGAGATAAACATTATAAGCATGCAAGATATATAAAAATAAGTGAGAGAGAGAGAGAGATGACCAATCGTAAACACGGGAGAATTGTTTCGAGGTTTGAGCACACTTGCTCTTCGTCCTTGCCTTCAACACTATGAAGAATTTCCACTAGAATCGATCTCGCGAGATCACTTGGTGCCGCAACACCTACGAGTTCACACTAGAACTCTTGGACTCATAAGTCCCTCACTTGTTCCCGTAATAACAACACAATACGAATTCACAAGTTCACCGAGGTCGCACCTCTACAACACTCTCCAATACAAGGGATGGAACACGTGTGATCACTTCTTTTGATCACAAAATAATTCTCACAAGAAGTATCCTATAAGATAGATAAGGCAATGAAAAGCTCAAATTTGTGTGAGAAAAACTTGGATAGATTTGGAGGTGAAAAACTCAAGAAAGCTTTTGATAAAATTTAGAGATTCACTATTGAAAAACTCTTTTCGATTTGGAAATAAATGCTCTAAAAACTTGCTTAGAAACTTTGGAGAAGAGTTCTAGAAAACAGCCTAAATATCTTACCTAAAAATCTTGCCAAAAGTCCCTTTTATAGAGACATCAGAAAACTAGTTGTTGCGGCCAGATTGGCCTGTCAGATGACCGGCCGATCGACTAGCCAACAGTCATTTTTATGACCGTTGGGGTTGCCGGTCGACTGCCCCGGTCAACCGAACTTAGATCAAAGACCTATCGGTCGACCGGACAGTCGACCATGGCTAGAACCAGAGAGCACCGCTCTCTGGCCGGTCGACCACTCGATCGACCGGGGCCAAATCTAGAGAGTAAACTCTCTGGATCGGTCGATCGGGCGGTCGACCGAGGCTAGAACCAGAGAGCACCGCTCTCTAGCCGGTCAACCAATCGGTCGGCCGGGGCCAAATCTAGAGAGTAAACTCTCTGGATCGATCGACCGGGCGGTCGACCAGCCCTCAAGCCAGGCTTGTGCACGTTGCCTGTGCACATCGGTCGACTGCACGGTCGACCGACTTCTGGTTCGGTTGACTGATCAGTCGACCGCCAGAAGCTCAAGGTCAGAGTTTTAAAGGGATTAAAACTTTGTCTTTTGAAACCCTAATATTTTATTTTAAATACATAAAAATGCACAAAAATAAGTTCATTGAAATACTTTGAATTACAAATATGTGTGATCAAAAAGAAACACATATTACAAACATATTGAACAATTTTTGCGGTAAAGAATTTTAGCCTTAACCAAAAAACGGCATTTTTCAAAAATAAACTTCAAATGAAAAATATGATTTTTCTAAAACTTGTTCAAATACAAAAACAAGATATTTAAACAATTCTAAAGCAGATTGTATATGGATATGATCCAATATACATATAAGATGAAATATTTATGCTTTTGACATTAAGCTCTAAAATAATTTTTGACTTAAACAAAACTTAAACGTATGATATAGAAACATCAAATAAGTTTTTCTAAATATTTGAACAAACAATGTGTATGAATGAAATTCAAAATACATATAATTCATATAAACTAATTTTGATGAAATCTATTTATGAAACAAAAAGATGTATAGTTTGAAGCTCAAAACCAAAACAGTATTTTCTAAAATCAAAAATATTTTTATGAAAACACATGTAAATTTTGTGTGTGTGTGAGCTTCAGCAATCCACAACTAATCTATCCTTTATATTTTATCTAAAAATAAAAGTCTTAACACTTACAAACACTAGACTCAAGTCTTAAAAATCTTCTCTTTAAAATCTTCTTTTCCTTTTTGACTTGGTCCAAACCTTGATTCAACGAGCTAGACTCCTCTTGAATGCTTGATGTGATCTTGATGTGCGAGCTCTTGAATCAACATGTGCTAGCTTTATAAATTGACTTCGAATCTTTCGTTGAAGCTAAACACCTACTAAGGTCTTGATTAAATATTTGAAACTATATAAACATAAGATCATTAGTACTATAACTACATGAGTTAATCATTATGAAAACTAGAGTGATGGGCCTTTGAGCCCACAGGATTGCTGATTGCTCAAACCGAAAGGCGACTTCAAAAGTTTCAACAAATTCAAGAAGAAAAAGAAAGCCTTTCAAGAAACATGGGATGATAGTGATACGTCTTCCTTTGATAAAGAAGATATCACAGAATCAGTAATTATTTATTTTATGGCTCAAGAGGATGAGGTATTGAAATTCGAAGATAATGATGAATTGCCTGATGTGTTTCATGAATTATTTCTTGAATTTTAAAAAGTCAATTCTAAATACAAAGATTTAAAAAAGAAAATGAGATTTTATTGAATGAAAATAATGAATACAAAGAATTAAAAAGGAAAAATGAGATTTTGATATAAGAAAATATTCTGCTTAAAAATGAATCAACTTCTTTAAATTCATGAATTTCTATTTTGGATAAAGATATTTCATATTTTAAGAATAAGTTTGAAGAAATTTTGAAAAATGTAACAAATTTCAATAAGGAAAGAAGAATTTGAATGATTTATTATCTTCTCAAAAGATTTCCAATAGTCATTTTAGTCTTGAATTTTCTAAAGATAAATATGAAAAGAATCTACATGCTCATGTTTATAAGAACAAGAATCATATTTCTTATAATTCTTTTATTAAGAAGAATTACAATTTATGTACAAATAGACCAAAGTATAAATATATTTGGATTCCTAAGAATTTAAATTCTTTTGACAAAAATGCTGATTTTGCATTATGTTTGAACCATGTCTGTGATCGGGGTAAAACAGCACTTGAAAATGTGTGTTTTTTGTAAAATCAGTAAAATTGTGTGTGTACTAATGTTCCCTCGATACTTCAATTATAGCATTGGCTCAACGGGTCGAATCCACAGGGACGGGAGACGATAGAAGTATTAACAGTTCTTATTCACGTCGCATGTTAACAAGTTCTTCTTTGTTAAAGAATGAGAAAAAGAAAAAGAAAGAATCCAGAAGTGATAGGTGAAAAAGGCGATGAAACAGCGATATAAAAATAGAAGAGAAGTGGTTTTGAAAACAAAAAGAAGATGAAACAAAGATGAACAATGATGAAAATGATAAAAGAGTTTTAGTTTTGATTTTTAAAATAAGATAAAAGAAAACTCATGGCTACTAACTACTAATTGCTCCACTAATCATGCTAATCTCTTAGTGATAGTTGCCTCAAATGGATCCTTGGTCATCACTAATCCTTGGCTTCAAGAGATGATACAAAGCATGGCTCATAAGATTGCTCATCCACATTCAAACATCACATTCATACAACACAATAAATTGGAAGCAACTATTAAATCATCAAAACTGGTTAGAGGTGAGCATAAAATAATGAAGACATTGCAAGTTGTAAGTTAGTGGGTTAGTGTCACGCCCTGCTTCCCAAATACATGGAAATGGAGTCGCGACGAGAGTCGGCGACGTATATACGCGAGGAAAATACCAACGCATACACGTTAAGCCTAAAGTAACCTGAACAAACTATAAATCTAAATCATAATAATCAATGATTACTGCAATAATACATATAATGACTACACATGATCCCAGATGAAATAAGGAATGAAATAGAAGCTAAGTTTGATATATAGGTATCAAAGAATAATAGCAGGAATAAAGAAAGGAAAGAATACCAGAATCAAAAGAGATGAACTCCAGCTCCTCGCGAAGCGTACGATCACACAAACACCTGAACAATATAAGAAGATGTCCAATACCCTGGACGTACGAATCCAGGGTCGTCAAAAGTGACCTAATAAGTGGTGTGTAAAGAGAAAGGTGCTCGTGCGTAAAAATAATGTAAATAATAAAAACATGACAAACTGAAATAAAAGGTAACAGAATAACCAATATAAGGAACAAAGCTATGAACGATATGTAACTGACATCATGATAAAAGGAACTACAAATGTTAATATGTGTAACCTAGCATATGTCACTAGTCTGGTATACAATCCGGTCATGGTTATAGTCATATGTCTATCATAGTTTATCTAGGTGCAGTTAGTCACAATATATTATAACAGTTCATTATCATTTATTATGCTAGCGAACACTAATTACTACCTGTAATAGACGCATCTCATACTACGCCTATCACACATGTCAATCAGGGTCCTAAGTTATTGAAACTGATCGGTTGGAGATATTGTCCATGCTTTAGGTGGGTCCCGTACATACCCGGGACCACGACCCAGATGCCTGGCGCTGAACTAGGCCCTACCGCCAGGTAGTCAGTAACAGTAACAGTTCTCACAATATCACTGTGGAACAGTAAACTCATAGTAATACTGTGGAACAGTATCAGATGGGATGTCAGTCATCCCCCAGAACCCTGCAGTGGAACCGTAAGTCGGCTGCGCAACCTGTATCCTAGGTCCACCCAAAATACAGACGTTATCTCCTCCATCAATTTCCCCAATCCCAGTGTAAGTTGTCAATTTACATTATTATTTTATAACAATCAATATCCATGTTATTTCAATTACTAAGAAGATATGGTGACAGTAACAATATCAATGTAACAATAACAATATGAACAATATTACCGTGTAAACGGTAGAACAATATAACAATGAATGTATTATGGTCTGATAATATTTTTCCAGTAACTTTCAATAACATGAATATAATAACAAGCCTGGCTACTGCTCAATAGATAGTCACATCTAGAACTGATTAATATCTCATATACTTGTACCGCATATAACAATAGCTGATCTGTCTACTCATCATCTCAATAGTCATTATGAACCATAGCTTAACAGTCATCCTAAACGTCAATTATCAATCCACGTCAGCGTATCTGATACGATAAATCATCACCAATATTTGTATCTCAATGACTGAAATAACAATTGTTCTAACACATCTAGTCAAATCCCCCACACTCCAATCTGATCAAAATCATCACACCCTCTCATCTCTATCAAGGTCAATCACCAGATCCCAAAGTCAAGTAACATATCAGATGTATATCTAAGATCTATCAGCTCAGGTCAATTCAATCAATACCTATTCCTCAAAACCAGATCCATCCAACTATAACAAGATCATAACTAAAGGGTAAAGCCTCAATCCAAAAGAAATCTAAAACAACAATCGGCACTAAGGATAGTCGACTAGTATAGAGGGTTTTGGACTGGGTTAGTCGACTAGCAAAAGGGATAAGTCGACTATAAAAAGTGTAAGTCGACTAATAGGAGGGGTAAGTCGACTAACAAAAGTAATAGTCAGCAACATAGAGTACATAACTTTCTGAACAGATACTTAATCGACTAAGGCTATGATAAGTCGACTAGTATAGGAGTACTAGTCGACTATAGTAAGTGTGATTCGACTATACTGCTTACAGTCAACAAACAGAGAGTCGATAACTTTTCTAAATAGTCACCAAGTCGACTAAAGGACTAAGGTAAGTCGACTAAAAGAATTATTAGTCGACTAAAAGCAGGGCAAGTCGACTAATATACCTGCCTGTGTGTATGATCAAGGCTTTATAACAATTTCCTAAAATACACGAAAATGGTAGATATTACACTCGTTATCATCAAGATATGTCACCAAACTATATGACTGAAAATCACTTCACATAGTATAGTTCTCTAATCTCTTTCAATGATCCATCAACCTCAAAATCAACATGTATATTCATTCTAGGATTTATCACAACTATACCAGTTACAAGGTCAAATCCGGTCTACGGTATATCAATACTAGGCCTAAGCCAATAACGGTCATTGCCAACACATGAAATTATACGGATACAAGCTTATACCAATTATATAATTAAGGTGATCAATTAATACTGTCTCATGAAGTGATACAGCAAGTCAAACGGGTGAAATATAATATAAAGTCACATGAAATAATACGAATAAAACATAATAACGATAAAGAAGAAAATGATATAAGAACAAACACTCACATGAAATGATGTGATTTTGGAACCGAATCGCCGTCTGATCTTCACATCACGAGCAGAGCTGTTCCACGAATCATCCCATGGATCGGTCTTCGAATCTCCTATGTATTGGGTCAATAACGAGCACGAATCCGGATCAGGCCTGGGTCTCCTGTTATCGAGCTCAGATCGCACGAACAAGTCCAAAACACTGTAACGCACAACCAAACACAAAGAGAGAGGGGAATTAACACACACACATGTGTACCAATACACGTACATACCCCAACACATATACACGTACACGTACGCATATATTTACAAACACGTACATATACAATAATATACACACTCCCACATTTAAATAATTAAAACAGGCATTCATATAAACACATACATAAATGTGCACACCCATATAAATACCCATATTATAATCTCACTTACTTAAACAATGTACACACATATTATAACTCATAACTCGCAACACGCATATATCCATGCATTCACTTAAAAGACACACACATTTTAATACACATAATAAATAATGAACACAATGTCCACTCAACTTTGATATACTCACAGCATACCATGCATGCAAAACTTAACAGAGAGAAAAATAAAGAGGCAGGGGAAAGGGAAACTCACCCACAGTAAGTGGCACGACCTAGAGAGGGAAGCCACGGCTCACCGGAGGCTGCGGAGAAGCTACAAGGGCGTTGAGGCACTGTGGTTGCATTGGGCTCGGCCATGGTGGATGTGGGACTTGGTGCAAGTGGGAGCTCGACAAGGATGTGATGAAGGAGGAGATGGGGCCGGCCTGGCCTGTGCACTGTCGTGCACAGGGAGGGGAGAAGTCCATGGCCGCGGCCATGGTCTGGAGATAGATGAAGATTCGGCCAAGGAGGAGGAGTAGGCCAGTGATCGGTCTGGCGAGGCCTCGATCTCTTCAATCTGTTGTTGTGATAGTGCCTGCCATGCTTGGTGTTGGTCGGGTGCGCGGTGTCGGGCTTGGGTGACGGCTCTCCGGGCGGTCATGGGTGTGAAGGCGCACAAAGAAAAAGCTAGAGGGTGGTGCTATTTGTGGAGCTCCGGTCATGGGCTGGGGAGTGTCCGCCAGAGGAAAGCGAGGAGAGAACGACATGGAGGGGGTACGTGAGCCGCGGCTCTCACTGGAGAACGAGTGAAGAAGGCCGGTGGGGTGTTGATGGAGCGGCTGTGAAGAGAAAGGGATGACGATGGGCTGCGTTTAGGAAGAGAAGAAAAATATTTGGATTAAAGAGAATTTGGATCAGTTAGGATTCTGATTTGATAGGATTTATTTAGTTAGGATTTGATCTTGTTGCTAGGATTTAGATTATGATAGGATTAGAATGGGTTTGGTTTAATAGCTGATGAGTTGTGGGTAAAAAGAGAGGGAGGGTGCGGGTGAGGATGTCTGTGAAGTTGGGAAGATGTTATCAGGATAATCTTAGGTTATAACCATTTGATTCCTTGTTTAAACGAATCCAAAAGTGGCAAGGTGGTTACGACCAGGTTTTTAGGGTATGAGATTGTGAGTTCGATCCCTGTTGCATGCAAACTCGGAGAAATTGCTCTCTTTTTTTTTGTAAGGGGGTTTGGATTTGGGCCTGCTCTTGGGCTCAGTTGGAAAAATAAGAAAAAGGAGGAAAAATGATGTGATGGGCTTGGGCTTGAAATAAAGGAAAGAAGAATGAGATAATAAAAATCATGATGCTGATAATCAAGAATTAATTAAAATAATATCTCAACTTTAAAAATGACAAATTTCTTAAAATAGAATACACGTATTATTTTTCACTATTAAGTCATGTATTACAAAATATGGGTATTAAGTTAGATGTTAGATATGTTAGAATGTTAGAATCTATCATCAGGAGCCATCAATGGCTCTTGCAAGAGCAAGGCCTTGTAGAGGCTATTAGATTCATGTGGATTATCAAGTAAATGGTTAGCTAGTTAGTGGTTAGTAGTTAGATTATCATGAGAAGAAAAATTAGCTAAGCATCATGTAAAAGATGGAGAAGATTACAATGGAGAAGAAAGAAGACACATTTACATAGATTATCACCATCTATTACATCAATCTCTCTTTCTCTCTGTGAATATCTCAGCCCTAATACATGATCTAAAAATAAAATGAAAATATAAAAGAAAAGAAAAGAAAGGAAGAACACCTACACTAACCTACACTAAAAGAGAGAAAACCTAGCATATTTCTCAATCTGCTTTGTTTCTGGCCAAGCCCTGTAGTGTTTATAGGCAAACGAAGAATCTGGAAGGCGAGACGAGGCCTCACGTCAAAATCGACGTGTAGGCCCACCATATTGACGCGGAAACACGGCATTTGCCGCATTTTCGCAGCAAAACCAGGAACTTAGGTCCCTGGTTTTGGTGCGCGGATTCGTCTCGCTTTGGGGACCTACCAGATATTTTTGGATTCGGTTATTGATGTCCAAATTTTGTCAGACACCCTCCAACGTCTAGATTCAATGTATCTTCTAGAAACTCTCTAGCTTGGCCTCCAAGAAACCTGGATTTAATTACCTGAAAATGGGTATAATTAAGCTCTTATTATTCCTTTGCCCTTAGACTCTTGATTATCTGCAAAATAGACCAAAACACAGTTAGAAATAATATTTTATTCATAAATCGGTAGGAAAATGCGATATAATAATGCAGAATTGTAGACTAATCACACTCCTAGACTTATCTTTTTGCTCGTCCCGAGCAAAACAAGAAAAAGAAAACTATACTACAGATGTTATTACGCTACTTTCGCAAGTGATACGATTGTACTGAGCGTGTGCAACAAGCCATTAAACCTCTAAGTTTCCTCTAGAGGAAGAGTTTTGTCTCTTGAGGGTTTTCAGGGGATTGCACCCACAAAATCTATAAAGAAAGAAACAAATGTTAGTATTTTTAAAAAGCATTTTGAAAGAAAGACAAGTTTTTGAAATATTTTTGCGAAAATATAAGCGATCTAAGATCATAAGTCCGCTAAAAATTATTCTCTCTTAAACTTAGTCTATATGCAAGTTGTCTTCAATTAAGTTAAGAATTCAAAATTGGATTGAATATTTTATCCTTCATAAAAACCTAGATATTATGCACTTTGTGACAGTGAAGATTTCTGGGATTTCAACTCCAACCATCAAGCCATATATATATATATATATATATATATATATATATATATATATATATATATATATATATATATATTTCTTCACTTAGTTTTCTTAGGCTTTCTAGTTTACCCGGGTAGTAAGCCTTTAACCGATGACTCCCAGACCAGACGTCTTAGGGCACCAGATGAGAAAACATCCCTCGGGTTTAAGGACTCGAGTAAACAAGGCCACAAAATTAAGGGGAATTATTTATTTCTTATGATTGCCGTTAGGCGTGAATAATTATGCTTTTTGAGGCATAATTATCCAGTTTAATAAGTGATTTTTTTATTCATTTATAATATGTATTTTTTATGACATTTTAGATATTTGTTTCCATCCAAAAAATGTGTAAGTGTGAACTGCATGCTATGTAAGGCAAAAAATTCAAGATAAAATTCTCTCTCTAATTTATCTTAGCCTATAATCTTAAACAAGATCCATTATTTCGACTAGATTTAAGATGTCATAATTAAGGCTTCCTTAATTTCTTAGATCATCTTAATTTTCTTGAAAATAGATCAAAACTTTATTTTTTGTTTTAAAAAGTTTTTAAAGAAAGAAAAATCTTATACAAAAGGGAAGATTTCTAAAAGTATCCTAAAAGAAATGAAAACAAAACAAAATCTAAAAACTCTATGTTAGTAGACCCTCCCCCACACTTATCTCATGCATTGTCTACAATGCATCGTGAATGTATGTATACATGAAACAAATAGAAAGGAAAGAAAAAATCACCTCAAGGTGGTCGTTCCGGTGGTGGTCTGATTGGTCCACGAAATGCGGCCTAATCCAATTTGCGGGGAGTTCTGCGGAATCCACCAGAAACCTCTATAATAGAACCCACTAAAATGATATATATATATATATATATATATAATATATATATATATATATATATATATATATATGAATGATTTTTATTAAGAATTTTACCCCATCTATTTTTCAAACTTTCAAAATAATTTCAGAGTCATTATTTTTAACACGTTATGTGTGCACGTTACCCGGTCGACCGGGCGGTCGACCGGACCCCATATCGGTCGACCGAGCTTCGGCCGACTGACATCACCCTAGTCTCTGTTTGGGACAGTCGACCGGGCGGTCGACCGTGGGCTGGCAACGGTCAAAATTTTTTGAAAACCGTCGACCGGCCGGTCGACCGTGAGCATTTTTTCAGCCTAAACGGCTAGTTTTTTAAATGGTTTTAAAACGTGTTTTTATTCTTCAAACGTGGTTTAAGGCTCGTTTTGGGTCTAATCTTTCCTGTTTAATTAAAATTATAGTTTACCTTTAAATCCCTATCTTTATCCTATAAATAGGGGTGAATGGGGTTGAGGAGATTTACAACAACAATTGCAAAAGAAATCAAAGCTTGAGTCTGTTTGAAAGAAGTTTTGCTCTCAGTTTTTGTGCTCTAAATTCTGATTTTTCTCTGAAGTTTTTGATTGTAACTCTCTTCAACTTTATTTTATTTTTCACTTACAAACCTTGAGCTTCAATCCTATACATTATTCTCTAGGGTTTTGTAAAGAAAAGTTTTTCAAAGAGAGTTTGTGATCTTTTGATCACCAAGTGATTATTGTATTTGTGGCTCCACTACCTCTGGACTAGAGGAGTGTGATTGAGGAGTTGGGTACTCCCCTGTGATTGTAATCCTTTGTGGAAGTTCTAGTGGATCGGAAATCCTTCTAGGTGAAGGCGGGGACGTAGAGCTGGGTGCTCGAACCTCGAAACAAATCTCTGTGTTTGCGATTAGTTTACTTGTGTTATTTACTTGCTTTTCATTCATTCCTATATTGTCGATCTATACTCTCACAACAAGATTGCATTGCGCACCTCAAACTCTTATTTAGAGGAATCACGAGGAAGGAGTTCAGAGTCCTTCAAGGGGTATTCGGCTTCTAATCTTGCTTTGAGTGATCGTTGCATCATCTCATTTTAAATTTGTGCATTGATTAGCATTATCACCTATTCACCCCCCTCTAGGTGATTTCAATTGGTATCAGAGTTAGGACTCTAATTTTTAGCTTCACATCCTTAGAGAGATCCTAAAATTTGCTAATTACTATTTTCATATCTTCATTCATACACTAGTAAAGATGGCCGATAACATTAAGACCCCTCCCAAATTTGATGGACTCAACTTTTCCGTATGGAAAGTTAGGATGAACATTTTTCTACAATCTCTAGGTAGTCTAGTTGCTAAGTCTTTGACCAAGCCATTTAGTAAACCCGAAGGTGAGGAGGACACTTGGTCCAAACTTACCTCCAAGGAATTTGATGCTAATTCAAAGGCTCAAAATGCCCTACTTTTAGCTTTGAATGAGGATGACTTAACACGGGTTATCCATTGCCAATCCGCCTATGAGATTTGGCAACACTTATTGGTCACTCATGAGGGAACATCACAAGTCAAGAGAGCTAAAATAGATTTCTTGCATTCCCAATATGAAAGTTTTAAAATGTAAGAAAATGAATCTATTGATGATATGATTACTAAGTTTACTAAGATCACAAATGCTCTTGCTTTTCTAGGTGATGAAATATGCAACGACCAAAAGGTGCGTAAGGTGATTCGTGTTCTTCCTTCATCATGGGAAATCAAAGCTACCACCTTAAGGAATTGAATGACAAAGACGAGATGGAACTCATAAATCTTATTGGAAACCTTAAGACTTATGAGATGGAGAAAAAGGCTATGGAAGAAGCGGCGCCTCAAAAGAAAAAGACTATAGCTTTCAAGTCTTCCACCTCCAACTATGATGATGAAGAAGATGATGAAGAGCTATCTCTTCTTATGAGAAATGTAAAGAGAATGTACCGAAAGAATAAGCTCAACTATAGAAATCGTTGGGAAGGGAAGGAGGAGAAAAGAATCATTTGCTACAACTGTTAGAAACCCGGACACATCATGGCCGATTGTCCAGATTTCAAGATAAAGATATCTTCCTCCTTGAAGCAAAAGAAGCCGGTTGAAAAGGAGATATACAAAGCCACTTGGGACTCGGAAAGTGAATCCGAGGATGAAGTCGACACGGCAAATATGTGTTTCATGGCAAACACACCTAAGGTAACTACCCAACCACTTGATGATGATAGTGAAATAAGTAAGGAATTATTATTACAAGATTTCATTGAACTTTCAGAAAGTTTTGATGCTAAAAAGGAAGATTGTTCAAAATTGAAAAAGGAAAATGAAATGCTTAAAAATCAAATTGCCATTTCTTCAAAAGAAAAAGATGAATTATCTTCTATTCTTATTTCAACACAAAGAGATTTTGATGCCTATAGAGTTGCTTGCAAAGCTAAATATCCTAAAATTGATGAAAATGAGTTTTCCATGTTAAAAACTAGAATAAATGATTTGAAAAATGTTTTAAAAGAATGTGCTTTTAACAATACTAAATTAGAAGAAATGTTTTCAAAAAGGCATATGCATACTCCTCATGTTAATCATGATAAAACATCTCATGCCAAAACTCCACATGTTCATCATGCCAACACATCACATGTCAATAATGCTAAAACACCTCATGCTCACAAATCACATGCTCATAAACCACATGCTCATTATGAAATCACCTGAGGGGGGTGAATAGGTGATATGGCTAATCTAGAAATTAAATGCGAAAATTAAAACTAATTTGCAACTACACTTAGTGCAACCAACGAGTGTAGCCGAATTCTCCGTGAAGGGCTCTGGACTAACTCCTCTTGATTCCTCTGAATAAGAGTTGAGGCGCTATATGAAGCTCTCGTGGTTAAGCACAAGTGAGGCACACAAACACAAGCCAAGCATATAATGGATATATAACAATATGAAAGATGCAAGGTACAACACAAGCAAATAAGATATGATGATATGAATGATGCACAATACACTTAAAGAGAGAGGGTTAAGAGACAATGGATCAAACGCAAACACAAAGATATGTTCCGAGGTTCGAGCCCCTAGCTCTACGTCCCCGCCTTCACTGAGAAGGATTTCTAATCCACTATCTTATCTACCGAGGACTCCCACCGAGGGAACCTCCACCGAGGAGGATTTGTACAACCGGGAGTACCGAACTCCTCTCTCAACCACTACAACCTCCATCGAGGCAAACAATCACCACCTCACACAAGAGGGGTAGGCCCGTAGCCAAACAACCACAATCCACCTCTACCGAAGAGGGATACAAACACCAACCAACTCCACCTCACAAAGAGGGAGTAAACCATAATCTCAACCTCTACCAAAGAGGGAGCAACCAACAAATGAGGGTTTACAACTTGGTGGTTACAAAGACCACAAACTATCTCTTTTCCCACAAACAAATGATCCTAATAGAATAGGATAGGAGATATAGCTCAAGTGTGGAAAACTTAGAGTTTGGAAAACAAAAACTCATTGAAAAATACTTGGGAAAACTCTTTATAAAAGATAGAAATAAAGAATAATACAAATCTCCCAATTTTTCTATTTTCTTTGATTTTTCCAAAACCCTAAAACAAATAAGATGAATCTTTTTGGCACTAAAACTCTTTTGAAAACTTGTTTAAAACACAAGAGAAGGTCTGAAAATTTTGCTCTAAAAAACTTAGAGAAAACCACAATCAAATGGGGTATATATAGCCCCAAAACTAAACTAACCGTTAGGCTGTATTTTTCAGCCTGAACAGCTGACGGTCGACCGCCAACGGTCATATTTATGACCGTTGGAAGCCCGCGGTCGACCGGCCGTCAACCGTGAAAAACCAGAGAGCAGAGCTCTCTGGTCCGGTCGACCGCCCGGTCGACCGGCCCAAGTGCCAGGCCAAACTGCACAGGCTTGTGCACGTCGGTCGACCGCCCGGTCGACCGGCTCCTAGTTCGGTTGACCGTGCGGTCGACCGACAGAGCCTGTCAGGCACTGTTCTCGGTCAGAAAAACAGGGTAAAAATTATTCTAATAAATCCCATAAATCTTCTAAAAATGCACAAAAATAGTTTTATCATTTTACATTGAAATACAAACTTGTGATAAAAATTACAACACAAAAATCAAACATTTTGAACCATTTTTGTGTCTTATAAATTTTATCAAAAACCAAAACCTGTATTTTACCAAACATGGATTTTTTCAATACATGAATAGGAAAGTCAAAATAAGTTTGTCTAGGAAGTTAAGCATGCATGTATAGAATGAATTTACTATACATAAACTAATTAAACTTGTTTTGATCTACTATTCATGAAAACAAATATCGGTTAAACTAAAAACCGAAAAACTAATATCCATAAAACGTGTGTGTTGTGCACTTGAGCATATCAACTATCTAATCTTTACACATGGATCTAAAATAAACTAAACTAGGATACCTAAGTCTTCTTGACGATCTCCATCTTCAAGTCGACTCGATCCAAAACGTGATCCTCCGAGCTTGACTCCAACGAGTGCAATGTATGAACTTGATGCTCGGCTCTTGAATCACCTCGTGAAAGCTTCCAAACCATCTTGTTGAAGCTAATCACCAACTAATATCTTGGTTAATGATCTGAAACTAAACATCACAAGATTATTAGTAAACATAACTACATGAGTTAATCATCATCAAAACTAGAGTGGAAGGCCTCTAGGCCAACAACTCTCCCTTTTTGATGATGACAAAACTCATGGAGTTATATATGCATGGATTAAAGTTAAGCTTCAAGGAAGCTCCCCCTTAACTCATTCATAGCAATAAACAATAAATATAAAATGAAAGCTCATAAACATGTATGCATAGACATGCATAAAACAAGGCACCAAATACAAAAACATGCTCTTGATACCAAACATATGAAATGCATCATGCATAAAACGTGCTCTTGATACCAATAAAAACATGCTCTTAATAGCAATGAAATGCTCTTGATACCAATTAAACAATTAAATGACAAACTAATAAATAAAACAAAACATGCATATAAACATGCATATAAACTCAAATACTTCTCCCCCTTTTTGTCAATCATCAACAAAAGGGTCCAAGTAAAAACAAAAACATTTTTCTCACCCTTTTTGTTCGAAACAGAGAATTAACAAAGGGGTGATATCAAACAAATCAATATAAATTTTCATGGATACCAATTGAAAGAAATAGATCAATAGATACCAATGAAAATAAACAAAATCTTGATACCAATTGAGTAAACAGAAGAGCATCTTGATACCAATTTTGAGAAAACAAATAAAATCTTGATACCAATTGAAAGTATTATTCTTTTTAAACATATGATACCAAATTGAAATTATTATTTTCTATCATAAAGTAAGGGAGTGGAATACAAAACCAATGGTAAACCAAATATCAATTTAAAGATAAATACGAGTTTTCTCCCCCTTTATGAAATATCAAATAAAAAATAATGTCTAAGCTTGTATTAGAATACCAATTGAAAACTAATCAATTGAAACATGATGATCATTAAAACTCAAGCTTAGCATAAACAAAATATATATATGTATGAAAATTAGATACCAATCGAAATTGATACTATATGAAGTGCAAGCATACATATATAAAAAATATATGAGTATACAAGAAATGTCAATATTGATACCAATTGAAAAAATTCAATGATACCAATTGAAACAACAATAATATCAAGTGTATATCGCATATAACCTACCACCCATTCATACTCATGTTTAAAATGATTTTCAATATAAAGCTTACATAGGCATGGTTGCCCATCCAACCGCCCGTGGAAGGTAGGGGTTTTCAAAAAATAAGTTTGAAAGTAAAGTATGTTTGAAAATCTCTACCATATGAAGAATATCGCAACTAGTTAAATGGAAAAACCTATAAACTAGTACGAAATCCTTCAAGTAAGGAATAAAATAAAATATTTTTCATGAAACTATGTAAATCACATGATCACTAAAAACACTCAAAGTCCATAAAGCTCATATCATACTCATGAAAACACAATCATGAGAAACATTTAAATGAAGTGAGTGTACAAATGTTATGTGAACAAATAATCATGAAAAATAGACATTCAAGCTCAATATTCCTCAAAACATGAAAATCATCAAAACTACGTTTTTATTGAAAACAAATTATACTTCAAGGCATATGTATGTTTTGACAAAACAAGAAGTATACATACATATCTCTAAACACAATTGAGTCCATAATAAAGATTTGCATGAAAAGCAAATGACTCAAGGGGTATACATGTATATCTTAAAGTTTTGACAAATTAGACATATACATGAAGTGAAAACACATGATCATAAAACAAGTTCAAAATGAGAATACAAGTTTAAAATGCATGAATCATCAAAACTAGACTATACTAGCACATCTAATGGGTACAAATAAGTGTTCAAGCTCAAACATATAAAAATTTATTTGTGACCCACTATATGTACAAGTATAATTCCTAGTCTTAATGAAAACTAGCATTTAAACATGTAATCAAATCATTAAGCATCAAAACAAAACAAAAATCATAAACACACATATGATCATTATGTATATGCATGTGCATTAGATTTAGGACATACATATTAGTTAAAAACAAAGTGAGAACACATAGATATAGGTCCATATTAAACATGGGTGTCTCAAATAACTAAACATGTATATCACTAATCTAATAAACATGACATAGGCATAATGAACAATAAAACATGACATGCTATAAATCGATAAACATGAAAAGCATGTAAATATAAACGGGAGTAAAGGATTGTTACCAAAACCGAAGAGGCAACTCTCCATGTCTCCAAAACAAGGTGGTCCTCTCCACCAAAACTCCCTTGAAAGTGATGCATCTAAATTGTTCTCTTTAAGCACGGAACGCATCCACCTCAAGGCACCGATACTCTCACGTCATGCGAGAGCCCACACCTACATAAAATACAATAGGGGTGGTCTTTGGTACCCATATCTTTTTGGGTCCATGGGGGTTAGTACCTTTTCTAACCCAAACAAATTTATTTGCTAAATTTACATCATGTATACGATCATAGTAAAATTTAGCAAGGTGGCCCTTACGTCCACAATGTGTACAAGTGTACACATGAGCATACATAGTGTGATGGGTGTGTACGTGAGGAGCATGTGTATGCCGTGGAGGGTGTACATGCATAATAGGAACTTGTTTCTTTCGAAACAAAGATTCCAAACGTGTATGGCTCATGGCACAATGGCTCAAAGTGGAGCCCATACAATTCATATTTTTCTTTAACATAGATATATCATTTTGAATTAAAGAAGAAGTGGTACATGCAATGGGTGATCTAGATGGAACTACCCTAGCATGGCAAACATGAGAATCAATATATTATGCAAAAATTCATTTTTCTTTAAACAATCTTCTAAATCCTTTGAAATAGAAGCAATTTTTATTTTTAAAGATTCATTTTCTTTAAAAACAAATTAACTTTTGAAGACAAGTTTTCATTTTTCTTTAAAACCTTATTGCAATCATTTCTATTTTTCAAGATCTCATTTTCCTTCAGGGCAAGGTCTAATTGAGATTTAAGTGAGTCACGTTCATTAGAAATCTCTTCCTTCTCTTGCAAAATCATATCAAGCTTTGAACATAAATCCTTATTATTTTTATTAAGTTCAAAATTCTTCCTTTTCAAAAGATTATATTTTTCTATCAATTTTTCACAAATAATGGATAGTTCTTTATTTAAGGCATTAGGATCCACATAATCATCACACGAAGAACTAGCATCATTATAATCTAATTGAGATTCCGAAGATACCTCAAGGGAGTCATTCCCTTGGACCATGTAGCATTGAGACTCGGATTCTCCACTAGATTCTTCCTCTTGTTGGATTGGCAATTGAAGCTTGGAGGTGGAGGTGGTCAACTTGTTCCACACTACAAAAGCGGAATCAAGATTAAAGATAATCTTTTGAAAGCGTGCTTCTAATAGCCTCAAGGGCTTGTGCATTGGCCCCTATATGATTGCTATTACCAAGATAGCATTCCTTGGTAGCAGCAAGGAAAACATGCAAGCCTAGGGTTTTCAAATATATGGACATCCTATATTTCCATATGTCGATGTTGGAGACATCGAACATGGGAGGTGACAAGCAATCCATGAGTGTGTGCAAACAAGTAATGTGCAAATGTAAATGATAGATTAGCAAACCAGATCACACTCCTAGGTGGGTAAGCCTAATATCAGGAGCGGAGGCTCTGATACCAATTGAAATCACCTAGAGGGGAGTGAATAGGTGATATGGCTAATCTAGAAACTAAATGCGGAAATTAAAACTAATTTGCAACTACACTTAGTGCAACCAACGAGTGTAGCCGAATTCCCCGTGAAGGGCTCTGGAATAACTCCTCTTGATTCCTCTGAATAAGAGTTGAGGCGCTATATGAAGCTCTCGTGGTTAAGCACAAGTGAGGCACACAAACACAAGCCAAGCATATAATGGATATATAACAATATGAAAGATGCAAGGCACAACACAAGCAAATAAGATATGATGATATGAATATGCACAATACAATTAAAGAGAGAGGGTTAAGAGACAATGGATCAAACGCAAACACAAAGATATATTCCGAGGTTCGAGCCCCTAGCTCTACGTCCCCGCCTTCACCGAGAAGGATTTCTAATCCACTATCTTGTCCACCGAGGACTCCCACCAAGGGAACCTCCACCGAGGAGGATTTGTACAACCGGGAGTACCGAACTCCTCTCTCAACCACTACAACCTCCACGGAGGCAAACAATCACCACCTCACACAAGAGGGGTAGGCCCGTAGCCAAACAACCACAATCCACCTCTACCGAAGCACCAACCAACTCCACCTCACAAAGAGGGAGTAAACCACAATCTCAACCTCTACCAAAGAGGGAGCAACCAACAAATGAGGGTTTACAACTTGGTGGTTACAAAGACCACAAACTATCTCTTTTCCCACAAACAAATGACCCTAATAGAATAGGATAGGAGATATAGCTCAAGTGTGGAAAACTTAGAGTTTGAAAAATAAAAACTCAAAGAAAAATACTTGAAAAAACTCTTTGTAAAAGATAGAAATGAAGAACAATACAAATCTCCCAATTTTTCTATTTTTTTTGATTTTTCCAAAACCCTAAAACAAATAAGATGAATCTTTTTGGCACTAAAACTCTTTTGAAAACTTGTTTAAAACACAAGAGAAGGTCTGGAAATTTGCTCTAAAAAACTTAGAGAAAACCACAATCAAATGGGGTATATATAGCCCCAAAACCAAACTGAGCCTGTCAGGCACTATTCTGGGTCAGAAAAAACAGGGTAAAAATTATTCTAATAAATCCCATAAATCTTCTAAAAATGCACAAAAATAGTTTTATCATTTTACATTGAAATACAAACTTGTGATAAAAATTAAAACACAAAAATCAAACATTTTGAACCATTTTTGTGTCTTATAAATTTTATCAAAAACCAAAACCTGTATTTTACCAAACATGAATTTTTCAATACATGAATAGGAAAGTCAAAATAAGTTTGTCTAGGAAGTTAAGCATGCATGTATAGAATGAATTTACTATACATAAACCAATTAAACTTGTTTTGATCTACTATTCATGAAAACAAATATCGGTTAAACTAAAAACCGAAAAACTAATATCCATAAAACGTGTGTGTTGTGCACTTGAGCATATCAACTATCTAATCTTTACACATGGATCTAAAACAAACTAAACTAGGATACCTAAGTCTTCTTGACGATCTCCATCTTCAAGTCGACTCGATCCAAAACGTGATCCTCCGAGCTTGACTCCAACGAGTGCAATGTATGAACTTGATGCTCGGGCTTTTGAATCACCTTGTGAAAGCTTCCAAACTATCTTGTTGAAGCTAATCACTAACTAATATCTTGGTTAATAATCTGAAACTAAACATCACAAGATTATTAGTAAACATAACTACATGAGTTAATCATCATCAAAACTAGAGTGGAAGGCCTCTGGGCCAACACATTATGCTTTTAAATATACAAGAATTTATAAATTCACTTATTGTGGTCGGAATGGTCATTTAGCTAAATTTTATTATGATCATATAAATAGCACAAATAATCTTGTTTGGGTTCGAAACACTAACGCTTTAGGACCCAAGAAAATATGGGTACCAAAATCAAGTCTTAAATTATTTGATGTAGGTGCATACCAAGACTCCAAGACGTAAGGAGCGGTGGTACCTTGATAGTGGTTGTTCAAGGTATATGACATGGGACATCAACAATTTCACAACCCTATCAAGGTACGTTGAAGGTGGCACCGTCACCTTCGGAGATGACTCCAAGGGCACCATCATCGTATAGGTAACATTAAGATTGGTGCATCTCCTTTAATTGAAAATGTAGTTTTTGTTGATGGGCTTAAACATAATTTGCTTAGTATTAGTCAACTATGTGATTGTGGTCTCAAAGTTATTTTTGATGAATCTTCTTGCAAAATTTTTGATTGTAAAACCAATGATCATATTCTCACTGGATTTCGTGAAAATAATATCTATATTATTGATATGCTTAATTTGGATTGCTCTGCTAAATGTTTAAATGCTTTTGATGAGATTTCATGGTTATGGCATAAAAGATTAGGCCATGCATCTTTTGATCACCTTACTAGAATAAATTCTAAGGAATTGGTAAAGGGTATTCCTTGTTTGAAGCTTGAAAAAGACCGCATTTGTGGTGCATGCCAACTTGGAAACAACCATGTCTTCTTTCAAACCAATCAAGGATATCATGTCATCTAGGCCATTAGAATTGATTCACATGGATCTTTTTGGATCAACTAAAACTAAAAGCATAAATGGAAATATATATTTTTTATTTTAGTCGATGATTTCTCTCGTTTCACTTGGGTTTTCTTTTTGGAGCATAAAGATCAAACTTTCTCGCATTTTAAGATTTTTCGAAAAAGAGTTGAAAAAGAAAAAGTATTTTCGATTTTACGGATTAGAAGTGATAGAGGTGGTGAGTTTGTTAATCAACTCTTCATGACTTATTGTGATGAAAAAGGAATTAAGCATGAAATGTTATGTCCTAGAACTTCACAACAAATAGAGTAGTTGAACGGAAGAATAGAACTCTTCAAGAAATGGCTAGGACTATGATAAGTGAATATGGGCTCCCTTAATACTTATGGGCCGAGGCCGTAAATACCGCATTCTACAGATCCAACCGTATTTATTTGTGTAAAAATACTTTCAAAACCTCTTTTGAAATTTATCATTTAAGAAAACTAAATGTTTCATACTTTAAAGTTTTTGGATGCAAGTGTTTTGTTTTGAACACCAAAGATAATTTAGGTAAATTTGATGCTAAGGAAGCAATCTTTGTTGGCTATTCTAGTACTAGCAAAGCATATAGAGTGTTCAATAAATCATCTCTTACTATAGAAGAATCTATTTATGTTAAATTTGAAGAATCTAATGCAATTGTTGAGAATGTTGTAGAGATTGACTCATTAGGTGAGGACATGGAGAAAATAGCCTTGAAGGACTTACCCATCCAAGAAGACAAGAAAGAACCTATTGGTGAAGTTCAAAAGGATAAAGTGGAACAATCACAACCACTTCTTAAATATTGGAGATACGCCTCAAATCATCCCAAAGATCTCATCATAGGTGATGTATCAAAGGGGTAACCACTCGCTCCAAACTCCATGATTTGTGTGAGAATTATGCTTTCATATCTCATTTTGAACCCAAAAACATCCTCGAAGCCGAGGGTGACTCATATTGGTTGCTTGCTATGCAAGAAGAGCTCAATCAATTTGAGCGCAATCAAGTTTGGCACCTTGTTCGTAGACCCCATGATAGACCAATAATTGGCACTAAGTGGATTTTTAGGAACAAAATGGATGAGTCAGGAAATGTTATTAGGAATAAGGTTAGGTTAGTGGCCCAAGGTTATACTCAAGTTGAAGGAATCGACTTTGAGGAGACCTTTGCACCCGTAGCACGGCTAGAAGCCATACGGATCACACTAGCTTATGCATCCTATAAAAATTTTAAACTTTTTCAAATGGATGTAAAAAGTACATTTTTAAATGGTTTTATTGATGAAGAAGTTTATGTTGAATAACCTTCCGGTTTTGTAGATCATGTACATCCAAATTTTATTTTCAAACTTGATAAAGCATTGTATGCTTTAAAACAAGCTCCAAGAGCTTGATATGAAAGGCTTTCTAGTTTTCTTCTATCAAATGATTTTGTTAAAGGTAAAGTAGACACCACATTATTTTACTAAACATGTTGATAGTAACATTCTTATAGTACAATATATGTTGATGATATGATCTTTGGTTCTACTAATGAGTTACTTTGCAAGGAGTTTTGAACAATGTATGCAACGTGAATTTGAGATGTCAATGATGGGTGAATTGAACTATTTTCTTGGACTCCAAATCAAGCAAATGCATGATGGGATTTTCATATGTCAAGCCAAGTATTCAAAGGAACTCATCAAGAAATTTAGGCTTGAAGACTCAAAAATTTGCAACACTCCCATGGCCACCATCACCAAGCTTGATAGGGATGACCAAGGTAAGTGTGTTGATATTAAATTATATAGAAGCATGATTGGTAGTTTGTTGTATTTAATGGCAAGTAGGCCGGATATTATGTTTAGTGTGTGTCTTTGTGCTAGATTCCAATCTTGTCCCAAAGAATCTCATTTAATTGGTAAAACGCGTTATTCGTTATGTTAAGGGCACTATTGGAATGGGTCTATGGTATCCGAAAACTGGAGAATTCTCAATAACGAGTTTTTCAAATGCCGACTATGCGGCTTGTAGAGTGGATAGGAAGAGTACTAGTGGAACATGTCAATTTCTTGGTAATTGTCTTGTTTCATGGTCTTTCAAGAAATAAAATTCGGTAGCCCTCTCAACCGCCGAGGCGGAGTATGTTGCGGCGGGGGCTTGTTGTGCTCAAGTCCTTTGGATGAAACATACTCTCCTTGATTATGATTTGCATTATGACCACATAAAAATATTTTGTGATAATACTAGTACTATTCATATGACTAAGATGCAAATCAACATAGTAAGACCAAGCACATTGAGATTCGATATCACTTCCTTAGAGATCATTTTGAAAAAGTGATATTGAAATTGATTATGTTTCTTCCGATTTTCAACTTGCCGATATTTTTACTAAACCACTTGACTATAATAGATTTTCTTTTATATGTGTGAACTAAATGTTTGTGTTGTTGAATAAAGAAGTTTTCTTACTAATCCCTTTTTGATGTATGACAAAATGGGGGAGTAGTATGTGTTTGTTTTACTTTTATGTGTGGTATTTTAGTGTTTGTTTAGTATGTGTTTTTTTACTTTTATGTGTGGTATTTTAGTGTTTGTTTAAATTTTCAATGATTCTATGTTTGGTATTTTCAAAGTTCACATTTTCAAAAATTTGATCATAATGAATTGTTTTATACTTGTTTTAATAGAGCATTATTTGAGGGGGAGCTTTTACCTCTCTTTTATATCTTGTGTTATAGCCTATATGTTTTGTCATCATAAAAAAGGGGGAGATTGTTGGCCCAAAAGGTTACACTCTCTATTTGTATAAGTTTTGATGATAACAAAACACATAGAAGCTATTTGGTACTAATAAGTTATTTTAGAATGAGTTTCAGGTTTGTACAAGTCTTGATGGCTTTTTAGCATATTGCAAGGTTAATGACACTAAAAGCATGTTGATAGGTTGATGGCGCAAGAAAACTCTTTTATAGGAGAGGAGGCTTTAGCTCGGCAACGTGGTTCAGAGACTTCTTTCTTTAATTTTATATTTTTAGTTTGTTAAAGGATAGTGTATAGTGTTGACGCTCAAACTTCCCACACACACAAAATTGCACTTGATTTTCAAAAAGATTATTGTTTTTCTCTTGTATAAAAATATTTTATATGCCTATTTCAGTATTTGCAAACTTCATTTTATGTAGTGTACTAAATCCTGACAAAATTAATTTTTGAAAATTAACATGTCTTCAAAAACATTTTCAAAGAAAACTGTTTTGACCTGTTGCGGTCGACCGGACGGTCGACCGGCTTTGTTTCAGGTCAGAACGGTCGACCGTGCGGTCAATCGCAGTTCTGGCCGTTGGGTGCGTGCATGTGTGCACGTTACCCGGTCGACCGGGCGATCGACCGGACCCCATATCGGTCGACCGAGCTACGGCCGACTGACAGCACCCTAGTCTCTGTTTGGGACGGTCGACCGTACGCTGGCAACGGTCAAAATTTTTTGAAAACCGGTCGATCGGCCGGTCGACCGCGAGCGTTTTCTCAGCCTAAACGGCTAGTTTTTTAAACAGGTTTTAAAACGTGTTTTTATTCTTCAAACATGGTTTAAGGCTGGTTTTGGGTCTAATGTTTCCTGTTTAATCAAAATTATAGTTTACCTTTAAATCCCTATCTTTATCCTATAAATAGGGGTGAATGGGTTGAGGAGATTTACAACAACAATTGCAAAAGAAATCAAAGCTTGAGTCTTTTTGAAAGAAGTTTTGCTCTTAGTTTTTGTGCTCTAAATTCTAATTTTTCTCTGAAGTTTTTGATTGTAAACTCTCTTCAACTTTGTTTTATTTTTCACTTACAAACCTTGAGCTTCAATCCTATACATTATTCTCTAGGGTTTGTAAATAAAAGTTTTTTAAAAGAGAGTTTGTGGTCTTTTGATCACCAAGTGATTATTGTATTTGTGGCTCCACTACCTCTGACTAGAGGAGTGTGATTGAGGAGTTGGGTACTCTCTTGTGGTTGTAATCCTTTGTGAAAGTTCTAGTGGATCGGAAATCCTTCTGGGTGAAGGAGGGACGTAGAGCTGGGTGCTCGAACCTCGAAACAAATCTCTGTGTTTGCGATTGGTTTACTTGTGCTATTTACTTGCTTTTCATTCATTCCTATATTGTCGATCTATACTCTCACAACAAGATTGCATTGCGCACCTCAAACTCTTATTTAGAGGAATCACGAGGAAGGAGTTCAGAGCCCTTCACGGGGTATTCGGCTTCTAATCTTACTTTGAGTGATCGTTGCATCATCTCTTTTTAATTTGTGCATTGATTAGCATTATCACCTATTCACCCCCCTCTAGGTGATTTCAGAAAATACTGTGGAATTGGGAGGCTAACATGTTCTAAAATTATCGTTCGGCCTCTTGCATGTTGGCTTCTATACTCTTTTCTGACTGAGATTTTTCTTTTATAGGTGGTCTAGAAAAGGAGTATAGGAAGCAAAATCGATAAATGAATATTGTGAAAATTGTGGACAAGATGGATAAGGAGGTTGAAAATTTTACTCGGGGAGGTGAATCCCCATTGACTCTTTGAAGAGTTAAAATTATTTTTGAAATGTTGGTCATCAAATAAGCGGTATGGGTATTGAGTCGAATACATCCGATCCAGATTATTTGGTTAGGTCATGTTTTTTCAAAGCTGGGTTGGAACTATTCGATAATAAGGTTGATGTGAAGTATAGATTCATATTAGGATTGAAAAATTGTTGTTGAATTCCACATCACAAACAAACTCAAATAGAAAGAAAAAACAAACAAATAAAAAGAAAGAAAAAAAATCAAAACTAAGCCTATATTAAGGTTCACCTAGACTTAGACGACTTCTAACTGGGCGATTATCCGGGGGAGGTTATTGTATGAATCTGACGACAAGCTAATCGGCTTGGTAGGGGCAAAATACAGTGAGAGATATCGTGCGTAAGTAACGGGCCTTAATTACGCCAAACCACGGTATCTTCAAGGTGTAACCTCTTAATCCCCAATCTTAGGCACCGATTTCATAAGAGTATGATTCAAACAAGTTCCTCCCTCGGTCAATCTCTTAATGAGTCAAAGATGTCCCTAGGAGCCAACGTCTATCAATTTTTATTAGGGCTTGGGTTGTGTGAATGGGGAGCTAGTTTTTGGGTTAAGAAATGGTGATGAAATCCCCACCTTATCTTGTATGGGTTTTGTCCTTAATTTCAATTCATGCAATTATGCAATATAGAAAAGAATTCAAAGTGAGTAAATCACCCACGTGTTTGTCCTATGCTATATGTAATGCCATATGTACACCTCAGTCGAGATTACAACAACAGAAAAAAAAAATACAATATATTGGGATCGAATTTGACAGGATCGAATTTGACACGTTCCTAAATGCAAATGTCTAAACAGTTTTAAAGCATCAAAATACCATATTATAGTTCTTTAATTTATTACAGTGTGTAGGCAATCAGAGTAGAAAATTAGCAGCAGAATATATCAATAGATGCAACTTGCAAGAACCCTACAAAAGATGAAGTCCAAATGCTACACAAATGCTGCGTTTTCACGGCTTTTCTTGGGTTTTCGTGGCAAAAATAAATAAGCAGAGCCCCTGCTTTCTAGAGCAAGAAAATGGAAGCAAGACTATACTTCTGCAATGCTAAGCTTTTTTATAGATTGACCTGCACACCAAAAGAGAGATGAAAATGTTAACAAAAACGTGAAATCAAAGCTATTCCCGTCCCCGGCAACGGCGCCAAAATTTGATCGGGGTGGAACCAGCACTTGAAAATGTGTTTTATGAAATCAATGAAATTATATGTATGCTAATGTTCCCTCGATACTTCTGTTATAGCATTGGCTCAACGGTCGAATCCACAGGGACGGGAGGCGATAGAAACATTAACAGTTCTTATTCACGTCGCATGTTAACAAGTTCTTCTTTGTTAAAGAATGAGAAAAAGAAAAGAAAAAAATCCAGGAGTGATAGGTGAAAAGGCGATGAAATAGCGATATGAAAATAGAAGAGAAGTGGTTATGAAAACAAAAGAAGATGAAATAAAAATGAACTAAGAGTTGGTGAAAACAATGATGAAAATGATAAAAGGGTTTTGGAATTGATTTTAAAATAAGATAAAAGAAAACTCATGGCTACTAACTATTAATTGCTTCACTGACCATGCTAACCTCTTAGTATAGTTACCTCACTGGATCCTTAGCCATCATTAGTCCTTGGCTTCAAGAGACGATACAAACATGGCTCATAAGATTGTTTTTCTATATTCAAACAACACACCCATACCACACAACAAGTTGCAAGCTACTATTAAATCATCAAAATCAGTTAGAAGTGAGCATGAAATAAAGAAGACATTGCAAGTTAGTAAGTTAGTGAGTTAGATGTTAGAAATGTTAGAATATTAGAATCCATCATCATGAGTCATCAATGACTCTTGCAAGAGCAAGACATTATAGAGGCTATTAAATTCATGTGAATTATTAAGTAAAAGGTTAGATAGTTAGTGGATAGTAGTTCATTGCCATGAGAAGAAAAAGTAGTTAAGCATTATGTAGAAGATGGAGAATGTTGGAAAGAGAAAGGATATTGTCAAGGAAGTCGACAAGGATCGTCGAGGGATTGTCGAGGAAGTCGTCGACGAAAGACGAAGGATGCAGCAGCAGCAAAACAAGTTAACAGCAGAAGCAGCAGGAGATCAGTCGACCGGCCCGGTCGACCGCCCGCATTAGCAGGAGATCGGTCGACCGGCACGGTCGACCGACGTGCACAACGTGCACAAGGAAGGAGCTCGCGGTCGACCGACTAAAAGTACCCAACTCTCTGTTGGGCGCCCGGTCGATCGACCGGTCGACCGGTGGAAGGGGTCGGTCGACCGCCCGGTCGACCGACAGTCGGGTTGCGGGCTGCGAGTGCTGATTCAGAAATCTGTTGTATAAATATGGGATTTCTAGGGTTTTGTTGAATGTTGAGAAATCTGGAGCTCTCTTGAGATCAGAGGTGCTGCTAGTATTGTAATCGATTTTCCAAAGCAATTAAATCTCTCTTTCATTGCCCCGAGGACGTAGGCATTGAGGCCGAACCTCGTTAAATTGTTGTTTTCGTGTGCTTTCTCTGGTTTTGATATTTGTGCTATTTTGGGAGATTGTTCTTCGTGCTTGGGTGATTCAGGGATTCCTCTTCTGGTTGTTGTCATAGCACAACAAGTGGTATCAGAGCTTCCCAGGTTTCGCTTGAGATTTTTCTGGAGATTCGGAGGGCTTCGGGATCTGATTCGGTGGAGATCGTGTGTCGATCTCATATCAGAGGTAGTCGTATTCGTGAGATCGTGTGTCGATCTCAGAAGAATGCAAGGAGTGCTCAAGGAATCTTTGGTGGAGTAGATCCGGTGAGAAACTCAATCTAGGGTTTCAGGAAAAAGGTAAAAATCCAATTTTTATCGAAGTAGTGATCTATTTCCAGTTGGTTTTTTTTTCGCATAGATAGAGGATCAAGTAATCTAGATGGCAGAAGAAATTGCTTCGGTTAAGACCATGAATCCTCATCCGAGGATTGACGTGGTGAAGTTCAATGGCACAAATAATTTCGGGATGTGGAGATGTGAGGTTATGGATGCCCTGAATGCATCGAACCTCGAGGATACTCTCCTTCTGGAGAGAAGAGAAGCACGACTACTGATGAAGAGTGGGTAAAGATGAATAGGTCTGCGTGTGGGTTGATTAGTTCATGTTTAACGCAAGACATAAAATATCTTGCGCAACATGAGACGTCGGCGAAGCATCTGTGGGAACCCTTGAGAAGAAATATCTGACGAAGAGTGTCGAGTCAAGATTGCAGCTTAAGAGTAAGCTGTACCGGTTTCAGATGAAGAAGGGGAGCACAGTGAATGAGCACATCAACCGATACATGAAGCTTCTTACAGATTTGGTGAACGTGGATGTCATGGTAGATGAGGAAGACAAGGCGATCATCTTCCTGAACTCACTCCTGGAGGAGGAGTATGAGACATTCACTCTGACCTTTATCAATTGTAGGCAGACTCTGGACTACCATGAGGTGTCGTCTGCACTGACAAGTTATGAGACAAGGAGAAAGGAGAGATATCCTTCTCAGTCTAGCTCATCGGCGGAGGCACTGGAAGTAAGAGGCAGGGGTTCATCAAGGAAGGGCAAGGAGGTAAGAGGAAGATCAAAGTCCAGGCCAGGGTTTAGGGATCTCAAAAGGAATCAGTGTGCTTTTTGTAGAGAGATAGGGCACTAGAAGGTGGACTGTCTGAAGTTCAAGGGAAGAAGAAGGAATCAAAGTCTGAGGCAAATCTAGCAAAGGTGGTTAACACTCCTAGCAGTAAATCACAGGCAGATGGATCAGACTCAGATTCGTCGGTGTTCTCATTTTCAGTTGCTACTCCATCATAGGCTACTCAGGTGAAAATGAGTGGATCATGGATACAGGTGCTACATACCATGTATGCCCTAATCGGGACTGGTTTACCAGTTTTGAGAAGCTGGAGGGGAGTTCGGTCGTCATGGGCGATGATCATCCGTGCATCATGGAGGGTATTGGTACAATCCCAATCAGAATGTTTGATGGGATAGTGAGAGAGCTGAAGGAAGTGAGGTATGTACCTCAGTTGAAAAGAAACCTGATTTCCATAGGAGCTTTGGAGTCATTGGGCCTTGGGGTGTCTATTAAGGAAGGAGTCCTTAGAATGACAAAAGGTTCGATGGTGGTGTTGAAGGCCGATCGCCGGAACAACCTATACTACTTGAAGGGTAGTACGGTGACAGGGCAAGTGGCGGCTTCTACCAATTCAGAGGAAGATTCAACCAGGCTGTGGCACATGAGGCTGGGACATGCAGGAGAGAAGTCAATGCAAGCTCTTGCGAGGCAAGGGTTGCTAAAGGGTGCCAAAACCTGCAAGATGAAATTCTGTGAGCATTGTATCATCGGCAAGAAGACCAAGGTGAAGTTCGACACAACATCACATTGCACCGAGGAGATTCTTGACTATGTTCACACGGATGTCTAGGGACCTACCAAGACTGCATCGATTGGAGGTAACCATTATTTATGTCGTTTATTGATGATATTTCTAGGCGCTGCTAGGTATATACCATGCGACACAAAGGAGAAGTCCTAGAATTGTTCGTGAAGTGGAAGACTAATTTGGAGAGAAGCACTGGAAGGAAAATCAAGGTCCTCCGTTCTGACAATGGAGGAGAGTACAAATCCGATCCTTTCCTTCAGCTATGCCTTGATGAGGGCATAGAGAGACACTTCACGGTACGAGAGACTCCGCAACAGAATGGGGTAGCAGAGAGGATGAACAGGACCTTGCTAGAGAAGGTCTGGTGTATGTTGTCCAATGCAGGATTGTCAAAGAAGTTTTGGGCTGAAGCTTTGGCGTATGCATGTTACCTTGTGAATAGGTTGCCGTCGTCTGCGATAGGGGGGAAGACTCCTCTTGAGGCTTGGTCAGGAAAAGAAGCTGCTGACTATGATTTGCTATGGGTCTTCGGAAGTCCAGCCTACTATCATGTCAAAGATGATAAGTTAGACCCACGGGCAAAGAAAGGTGTGTTCGTTGGTTTCAAGCGAGGAATCAAGGGGTTCAAGATCTGAGATCCAACGGACAACAAGTTTCTCTCTCAGCAGGGATGTCACTTTCGATGAGGCTTCTTTGATGAAGCCTATGGTCTCTCAGCAGGTGGAGGCTAGCAAGACCAAGGAGCTATCGCAGCAGTGGAGATTGATGCAAATCCACCATCTCTAGAGGACTCAGCATCAGTCAAGATCATTCCCAGGGTGACACAGGGCAGTGATCGAGCAGTTGAAGAAGGTGCTGAAGATGTTGAAGAGGGTCAAGAACAGGTCATGGGTAATGTTCCTGACTCTACTGCAGTTGAAAGACCAAGAAGAACCACTAGGAGATCAGGTTGGCTCACTACAGATATGGTCGTGACGTACGCACTTCCAGTCATTGAGGAGGCTATCCCATCCACCTTCAGAGAAGCTGAGATCAGTTCAGAATCGAAGATGTGGAAAGAAGCCATGAATGAAGAGATGAAGTTTCTCTACAAGAACGACACTTGGGAACTCACCAGGTTGCCCAAAGGGAAGAAGGTTATAGGCTGCAAGTGGGTGTATGCTAAGAAGCAGGGATCTCTCTAGGAAGATTCAGTGCGCTACAAGGCCCGGTTGGTAGCTAAAGGCTATGCTCAGAGGGAAGGAATTGACTACAATGAGTTACTCTCTCCTGTTGTTAAACATTCGTCAATTCGTATTCTTTTGGTTTTAGTGGCGCAGTATGAGTTGGATCTTGATCAACTCGATGTGAAGACCGCCTTTCTCCACGGCGATCTAGAGGAGGAGATCTACATGACTCAGCCTACAGTGTTCAAGACTGCAGGGAAGGAAAAAATGGTATATAAGCTGAAGAAGTCACTGTATGGACTGAAGCAGTCTCCTAGACAGTGGTACAAGCGGTTCGACAGCTTCATCAGAAGGAAGAAGTACACACGTAGCCACTATGACCCATGTGTGTACTACAATAAGCTATCGACAGGGGATTATATCTATCTACTTCTGTATGTAGATGATATGTTGATTGCATCGAGGTCGAGATCTGCTATTGATGCTTTGAAGAGGGATCTGTCTTCAGAGTTTGAGATGAAGGACCTTGGTGAAGCTAGGAAGATGTTGGGCATGGAGATCACTAGAGACAGAGGGATTGGCAAGGTGAGTTTGACTCAGAAGGGCTATTTGGAGAAGGTACTATAGAGGCTCAATATCGGCAAGGATACAAAGTCTGTAAGTACACCTATGGCTCCTCACTTCAAGTTGTCTGCAAAGATGTCTCCGAAGAGTGTTCAAGAACGTGAGTATATCTCACGTTACATATGCCAGTGCAGTCGGTAGCTTTATATATGCTATGGTGTGTACGAGACCAGATCTATCACAAGCCGTCTCCATGGTGAGCAGATATATGCATGATCCGGGACAGGGTCATAGGGAGGCTGTGAAGTGGATCTTGAGGTACATCAAAGGAACAATTGATGTAGGCCTAGTATTTGAGAAGGACTCCACGGGAAAGCAAGAGTGCATAGGGTATGTTGATTCAGACTATGCAGGTGACCTTGACAAGCGCCGGTCGACAACGGGATATGTCTTCACATTCTCTCAAGCACCGGTGAGTTGGCGCTCCACACTGCAGTCTACCGTCGCATTGTCGACCACAGAGGCTGAGTATATGGCCATGACAGAGGCCATGAAAGAGGCAATCTGGCTTCAAGGCCTGCTTGATGACTTGGGCGTGGAACAGGATCTGCTGAAGATTAACTGTGACAGTATGAGCGCCATCTACTTGGCCATGAACCAGGTCTATCATACACGGACGAAGCATATCGACGTCAGGTATCATTTCGTTCGGGAGATTCTAGAAGAGGGTAATATCGAACTGTTGAAGATTCACACATCGGAGAATCCCGCCGACATGCTTACTAAGGTGGTGTCGGGAGTTAAGTTTGCACATTGCAAAGCTTTGCTCCATGTCCTTCAGGTGGCTTGAGCTTGCTGAAGCTCATTTGGATGAACTACGGATGGCTTGATTCCGTGGGTAGGGTATGTAGGCAACCACATTGGTACAGCCGCTCTCGACTCGATGGACAGTTCGGCTTAGATTTGGAAGAATCTTCACCGAGGTGGAGAATTATTGGAAAGAGAGAGGATATTGTCAAGGAAGTCGACAAGGATCGTCGAGGGATCGTCGAGGAAGTCGTCGATGAAAGACGAAGGATGCAGCAGCAGCAAAACAAGTTAACAGCAGAAGCAGCAGGAGATCGGTCGACCGGCCTGGTCGACTGACGTGCACAACGTGCACAAGGAAGGAGCTCGGTCGACCGCCCGGTCGACCGCCCGGTCGACCGACTGAAAGTACCCAACTCTCTGTTGGGTTCCCGGTCGACCGCCCGGTCGACCGGTGGAAGGGGTCGGTCGACCGCCCGGTCGACCGACAGTCGGGTTGCAGGCTGCGAGTGCTGATTCAGAAATCTGTTGTATAAATACGGGATTTCTAGGATTTTGTTGAATGTGGGGAAATCTGGAGCTCTCTTGAGATCAGAGGTACTGCTAGTATTGTAATCGATTTTCCAAAGCAATTAAACTCTCTTTCATTGCCCCGAGGACGTAGGCATTGAGGCCGAACCTCGTTAAATTGTTATTTTCGTGTGCTTTCTCTGGTTTTTGATATTTGTGCTGTTTTGGGAGATTGTTCTTCGTGCTTGGGTGATTCAGGGATTCCTCTTCTGGTTGTTATCGTAGCACAACAGAGAAGATTACAATGGAGAAGAAAGTAGACACTTTTACATAGATTGTCACCATCTATTACATCAATCTCTCTCTGAATCTCTCAGTCCTAATACAATGATCTAAAACTGAAATGAAAAATATAAAAGATAAGAAAAGAAGAACACCCGCACTAACCTACACTAAAAGAGAGAAAACCTAATCTATTTCTCAATATGCTTGTTTCTGGCCAAACTCTGCAGTATTTATAGGCAAATGAAGATCTGAAAGGTGAGACGAGGCCACGCGTTGAATATCGACGCATAGGCCCATCATATTTTCACGGAAATGCGACATTTGTCGCGTTTCCGCGGCAAAAGCAGGGACTTAGGTCCCTAGTTTTGGTGCGTGGATTCGTCTCGCTTCAAGGACCTGCTAGATATTTTTAGATTCGGTTATTGACTCCAGATTTTTGTCAGACACCAACCAACGTCTAAATTCAATATAGCTTCTACAAACTCTCTAACTTGGCCTCCAAGAAATCTGGATTTAATTATTTGAAATTGGTTTAATTAAGCTCTTATTACTTCTTTACCCCTAGACTCTTAATTATCTGCAAAATAGACTAAAACACAGTTAGAAATGATATTTTATTCATAAATCGGTAGGGAAATGCAATATAATAATGCAGAATTGTCGGCTAATCAGGCAACCTTGATCGAACCGCGTTATGGAGTAAAATAGAGAGTTGACTCATTTAGAAGACTACAAATGGCTGTAACTCATTTGCAGCTGTCTTATTCTCAACAATACCCTACGAATTAACAAAGCAACGTGTGTGAGTTAGAGAGTCGACAATTTCTTCTGTTAAAAGTGCATATTTTTGTCACTAGGCTATAATCTTGCTACACTGCTGCTAAACTTTTAATTATAATTAACTCAGGTCCTTCTCAAAAGTAGGTAAGCATAGTAACATTTGCAAAACAAGCACTAACCATCTCTTAATTTTAATAGACTATTATGATCATGAAAAGTCTAAAACACTAAATTTATATTAATTAATTGCATGGCAAATTCTTTATGATCCCCTTCATATTCATCATTCCATGGCAAAAACTTTGTTGGCGTGCTGGGTTCTGGGTTCGCTTCTCTCATGTGATGGTAACTCTTTCTATGTTATCAACCCACCCCACAACTACAGCTTCCATACTGCTATTGATTTGAAAGTGAACCGCGTAGTTTCTCCTCATTAGCCTCCTCTGTCTTTGCCTTCGACGTTAGAAACCGGGTAGTTTTAACGAATTTCACTCGAAGGCACTTCACTGCTTCCTCATAGTTTCATTTTCATTTTTATTTCTTTGTAAATTTATTTTTTGTGGAGGTATATACACAAGTATTTTAATAGTTGTTGAATTGATGTTTCAGTTGTTCTTGCAAGAAAATCAAGGAGAAGAAAGAAACCACATGATGAGATAGTTGAAGTGTAACATCCCCTTAATTTTCATGAACTTCTTGTTTATAGAAAGTGTGAAAGTGAAGCAACAACACTAGCCAGTGCCTTTTCCTCCTTTCTTCTAATCTTGAAAAATATTAAATAAGCAGTCAATTTACTCAGGAAATTAATAAAAATAGTTAATGATAATTTCGTGGAACTGATAATAGATCACGCACGTATATATGAACTGCTTGTTGTTGTATGCTTCGATCTCGAGCTATGGTGGCCGTGAATATTATGGACATGAGCTAGAAAAACATACGTTATTAAAATCCCTTCACTATTTCCATACAATTGTTGTGAAGTTCCTCTTATAATAGTCAAAAACCTAATGGTTCCATGTGGTCGTTTATGGCCTATATATATTGAGAGTTAAGTTCCAGCTTTATCATCCAGATTTGATCCAAAACATAGATCAACCTCTTTCTTACTCTGCTTATCTATGCCATGGATAGAATTTCACGATCCCGTGAGAACTTGGAACCAAAGCGAAGCAAGGTTCTGCAAACTATACTCAAGTTCTTGTGCTTACGACCTTTTCGCAGCGAGCCACAGAAGATCCGTCCCGTGCAGGAAGAAGCAATGCTTAGGACTTCATGAAATTGTCAAGATGATGTGTTTCTTCTTTAGACATACGTGCTTAGGGTTCTGTTCTGGAAGTCCTTGTATGTTGCTTGAAATATGTGCTTGTGGTAAAATTGAAAGAGCAATAACAAGCATATGTATTTGCTTACACATCCGATATTATATTTGGATAATATATATATCCTCACTATAGATTTAGAGTTTTGGCGCAATGGTAGATACTATAATATGGTGACAGAGGAACTAAAGTTCAATACTTACCGGATACATCTTTTTAAAAAAAATGATTTAAATGAATATAGTTGTGCAAAAACTTTGGTTTTGCTCCATGAAAAAGGCGCTCGACCTGAAGGGACATGTTAGAATAGATATTTATTAACTTGATATATCATAACTTCAGAGTTTTGGTATACCGAAATGGACTTTAATATAGTATCAAAGTAATCAAGTTTAATTCTCATCGGGTGCGCAGTGTAAAAAAAAACAGATTAAAAAGAATAACATTGTGTAAAAACACAAATTTTTACAATAAAGAGGATGCTTGACCTACGGAGACATGTTAGAAAATATATATATGTGAGAGAGCTTGGGTGTGGGGTGGGGTGTTAACATGAACCCTCACCCTAATTTTAGGGTTTTGATGCAGTGATGGGGACTTTAATATGGTATCAGAGCAATCCAGGTTCGATTCCCACCAAGTACTCATTTAAAAAAAAAAACGGATTAAAAAGAATACCATTTCACAAAAGCCCAAATTTTGTTCTATTAAATGGGCGCTCCATGAAAAATATATTTACTAACATCGACCTTTACCATAGCTTTAGAGTTTTGATGTAATGACGGCCACTTTAATAAGTGGATGAGGAACCATTTGTATTTATATCAGAATCTCCAATTGACTTAATCAGTGGATCCAGATTTTAAGTGAGACAAAAAAGAGACCTTAATAGGTGGATCAGGTACTTTTTGTATTTACACTCGAACATCCAATTGACTTAGTGAGTGGATCGATATTTTGAGCAAGACAAAAAGATACTTGCACCATCATATCTAAAAAAGGAAGAAAAGAACAGGTGATATGCCACTTTTTTTCTTCTTCTTCTTCTGTTAGAGAAATCTATAGTTTCCTCCTGGATTTGCTTTGCAAGTTTAGTGAGTACTGCAAAAAACATGATTCTCATGGAATTTCAGTGGAGAATGTGAAATCTAGGAAAATTAAAGAACACCAGTCCACTTGGATTTCATGAGGGCAATGTTCCATGGCAGATGCCATTTCCCACAGGCTACATATGTCACGCAGAAAATCTGTGAAGAATGTGGCGCTGCACAGTGTGCATCTCCCACGGTTTTGTTACAAATATGGAGAATATTTTTTCCCTTTGGATTTGTCTACGTTCCTAACAGTTTTTTCATGAAGAATCTGCATCTTCTTAATAGTCTACTGGATTCTCTTAGTTATTTTTATGGGATCTACGTAGGTCAACCTCGATCGAACCGCGTTATGGAGTAAAATAGAGAGTTGGCACACTTAGATAACCACAAATGGCTGTAACTCATTGATAGTTATCTCACTTTCCGGGGTCTATGTTGGTCAACCGCAACGGCGTTAATAGAGAAAAATAGAGAGTTGGCCCACTCAGATGGTCACAAGAGGCTGCAACTCATTTGCAGTTGTCTTATTCTCGACAGTACCCTACTACTTAACAAAGCAACGTTTGTGAGTTAGAAAGTCGACCATCTTTTCTGTTTAAAGTGCATATTTTTGTCACTAGGTTAGAACCTATCTACACTCCTGCCAAACTTTAATTATAATTAAGGTAAGTATAGTAACATTTGCAAAACAACCACTAACCATCTCTTAATTTTAATAGACTTATTATGATAATGAAAAGTCTAAAACACTAAATTTACATTAATTAATTGCATGACAAGTTCTTTATGATCCTCTTCATATTCATCATTCACGGCAAAAACTTAGTTCGCTTGCTGGGTTAGCTTCTCTCATAACTATTTCTCTGTTATCAACCCACCCCACATCTACAGCTTCCATATTACTATATGCATTGAAAGTGACCCGCGTAGTTTCGCCTCCTCTGTCTTTGCCTTCTACGTTAGAAACTGGGTAGTTTCACGAATTTCACTCGAAAACACTTCACTGCTTCCTCATAGTTTCATTTTTATTTTTATTTCTTTGTAAATTTATTTTTTGTGGAGGTATATACACAAGTATTTTAATAGTCGTTGAATTGATGTTTCAGTTGTTCTTGCAAGAAAATCAAGGACAAGAAAGAAACCAAATGATGAGATAGTTCAAGTGCAACATCCCTTCAATTTTCATGAACTTCTTGTTTATAGGAAGTGCGAAAGTGAAGCAACAACACTTCCCCTGCCTTTTCCTCCTTTCTTCTTATCTTGAAACCTCACACAACTAGTCTGCGCAAAAAATGAGTGGTAACTAAGCAGTCAATTTAGTCAAAAAATGTATATAAACAGTTAATGGCAATTTCGTGGAACTGATATTAGAGCATGCACGAATACATTAACTGCTTGTTATTGTATGCTTCTATCTTGAGCTATGGTGGCCGTGAATATTATGGACATGAGCTAGAAAAACATACATCATTAAAATCCCTTCACTACTTCCATACAATTGTTGTGAAGTTCCTCTTATAACAATCAAAAAAATGGAGCAAAAACCTAATGGTTCCATGCAGTCGTTTATGGCCTATATATATCGAGAGTTAAGCTCCAGCTCTTATCATCCAGTTTTGATCCAAACATAGATCAACCTCTTTCTTACTTCCTTTGCTGCTAAACTCTGCTTATCTATACCATGGATAGACCCCGCGAGAATTTGGAACCAAAGCGAAGCAAGGTTCTGCAAACTATACTCAAGTTCTTGTGCTTACGTCCTGTTCACTGCGAGCCACAGAAGATCCGTCCCCGTGCAGGACGAATCAGTAGTTAGGACTTCATGCAATTGCCAAGATGATGTGTTCTTCTATAGACATACGTGCATTAGGTTAGGTTTCTGTTCTTGAAGTCCTTGTATGTTGCTTGACATATATGTGCGTGTGGTAAAATTGGGAGAGCAACAACAAGCTTATGTATTTGCTTCCACATCCGATATTATAGTTGGATAATATATATCCGATATTATATATATGTATATATAGTTTGTACCGCAATGATTCTATGAAATAAATGTAAATTTGGAGGCCATGGACCCGTACATGTGTTCTTAGAATAAATAGTTCTGTGATAAAATTTCAATTTAGCTCAAGGCCGGAATGCATGGCGAATGATTTGAATTTATTTATTCATTTATTTCTTCTTAAATTAAAACCTCCTTACCTTATGGATTTGATGCTTACACTATGATAATTAAGAAAAACTGCGGTGAATTGGTATGATAGATAGAGATCATATGGGTAAGTCAAGCAAGATCAATGGAGGATCTGTTTGAGGCACTACAACAGAAATAGGCTTTCATTTCGCCCATTTCACGACGGTTTGAGGCGTAATAGACGTCCATCAAAAGGCAATGGTAACTTTGAAATTTGATGAAAAATTCACAACTTTACCTTTAGACATTTCACTGTATTATTAGAATAACCAACGTAATATATTACATTTACAGTGGTTCTTTGAAGAACCGCCTTAAAAATTCAAAAGGCGGTGATATTTTTGAAATTTGTTAAAAAATACACAATTTTACCCTTCAACTTTTTATGGCTGTTATTAAAATAATCGTTTTAATATGTCTTCTTCTACTACTTTTTTCCTTGGTCTTCTTCTTCTATTACTTTTTTTCTTAGTCTTCTACTTCTAATTTTTGGCCGAGAAGGACGAGGGGATCTCCACGCGGGATGGAAGAGGAGGATGAGGGGATCACAATGAGGACGAATGTCACCGGCAGGAATGGACGAGGAGGACGAAAAGAGATCATGTTAAAATTGTTTTTTTTAAAATTGAAGCATTTTTACGGCAGTTTTAAACCACCGTGCTTGCCTCCCAGCTTACTACGTCACCCAGATAAACAACATTTTTTTGACTCATCATCGTTCCTATTTAATGGCAGTTTTAAACTGCTGTGGAAGCCCTTTTCTGCTATAGTGTTAGTAGTGACATTTGGTCATTGATTAGAGTTTTCTTTAAGGTGACTGGTATGTTATGATAGGAAAAGTGTCATTCAGTTGTCAAAGCATTAGGTGTGTATCACAAGAGGACAAAACATATTCATATTAGGTATAATTTTATTTAAGAGATCAATGATGTTCAAGTTAAGAAAATTGATATTGTAGATAACACGACTGACATTATGAGAAAGCCAATGCTATCGTGTAAATTTGAATATTGATTCAAATTGTTTAGTGTTGTAGATGGCAAGGCTAAGCTCATCATGGCACATGGAAATGGTAGTGAGGATATCCAATTGAGGCTTATTATGTTTGCATTATTAGAGTCCCTACCAGTACATCAAAACTTCAAAGTTGTGGTAGGGTTGAGAGTATTATGCTTATATCCTAACACGCTCTCATAGGTTGAGTGTCCTTTTTACGGGTCGAAATCTGTACTTTTGCGCTAGCAATATTTTTGTTCTTAAATCAGCTTTTTGAATGTGTATCTAATGGTAATTGAACCGGCGTTGCTCTGATACTATATTAAAGTTCATGCCATTACACCAAAAATTTGAAGTTATGGCAAGGGTAGGGGATATTATATTTATATTCTATCATGTGTGAAGGTAGAGATTTTTTTGTTGAGTATTTAATTATGTTGGAAATTATTATACTATTGGTGGCATTAGAATATATATTTATTACTCCCAATCCTCACCATAGCTTTAGAGCTTGGTGCAATGGTAGATACTATAATATTGTAGCAGAGGAACTAAAGTTCAATTCTTATTGGATACACATTTTTTTAAAAAAAGATTAAAATGAATATAGTTATGCAAAAAACTCTAGTTTTGCCCTATGAAAAAGGCGCTCGACCTGCAGAGACATGTTAGAATATATATATTTATTAACCTGATCCCTCATCATAACTTTAGAGTTTTGGTATAGTTGCATGGACTTTAATAAAGTATCAAAGTAATCTAGTTTAATTATCACCGGGTGGGGAAGTGTAAAAAATAGATTAAAAAGAATAACATTGTGTAAAAACCCAAATTTTTATCTGTAAAAACCCAAATCTTTGTCATATATAGTGTGTGTATATGGTTGGGTGGGTGGTCAGGTGGGTGGGTGGGTGTGTGTGTGTGTGTTAACATGAACTCTCACCCTAAGTTTAGAGTTTCGATACAGTAAAAGAGACTTTAACATGGTATTAGAGCAATCCAGCTCCGATTCCCACTAGTCGCGCATTTAAAAAAATGGATTAAAAAGAATACCATTGCACAAAAGCCCAGATTTTGCCCCAGGGAAAGGGCACATGACTTGCAGAGACGTGTTAAAAAATATATTTACTAAACTTAACCTTTACCGTAGCTTTGGAGTTTTAATGTGATAGAAGCGACTTAAATAAGTGGATGAGGAACTATTTGTATTTATACCCAAACCTCCATTTTACTTATTGGGTGGATCTAGATTTTCAGGGAGACAAAAAAGAGACCTTAATAGGTGGATCCAGGAACCATTTGTATTTACACTCGAACATCCAATTGACTTAGTGAGTGGATTGAGATTTTGAGCAAGACAAAAAGATACTTTCACCATCAGATCTTGAACAAGTGACACGCCATTTTTCTTCTTCTTCTTCTGTGAGAGAAATCTATAGTTTCCTCCTGGATTTGCATTGCAAGTTTAGTGAGTACAAGAAAAATCATGATTCTCATGGAATTCGATGGAGAGTGTGAAATCTAGGAAAATTAAAGAACAGCAGTCCCCTCAAATTTCATTAGGGCAATGTTCCGTGGGGGATGACATTCCCCTCAGGCTACACATGTCCCGCAGAAAATCTGTGAAAAATGTGGCGCTGCACAGTGTGTATCTCCCACGACCAACATATCTCCACGGTTTTGTTACAAATATGAAGAATATTTTTTTCCCTTTGGATTTGCCTACGTTCCTAACATTTTTTTCATGAAAAATGTGCAGCTTCTTAGTAGTCTTACTGGATTCTCTTAGTTATTTTGTTGGGATCTATGTAGGTCAACCTCGATCCAACGACGTTACGGAGTAAAATAAGAGTTGACACACTCAGATGACCACAAATGGTTGTAACTCATTGACAGTTGTGTTATTTTTCAGAGTCTACCTAGGGCAACCTCAACCGCGTTATGGAGAGAAAAAGAGAGTTGTCAAACTCAGATTGTTTGGATTTGGGTCAAACAAATTGTCCAACATTGGCTAGACATGGGGATAGTCTTGAATTTATAAGGATTTGAGCTACTCCACCTAGAAGGCTGATTGAAGCTGAACCTGCACACAAAATAAAGAATTTCAGATTTAGAATGAAGATGTGCAAGTGCTCAATTCTTACCGCTATAGCAAGTGGCTATGCGAGTCGTGATCCACAAGGAGGGTTTTGCAATAGAAGCGTTTACGTTTCTTTATTGAAATGTTAATGAAGATAAAACGAAGATTCTTCTTTATTTAAAGAAATGAAAATGAAAAAGAAAGTTATGTTAAAATTAGAAAGAAAATGAGATATGAAGAAGGTGGAGAGAAATGGAGAATGACTATTTACAAAGAAAGGGGAAAGAAAGTGACTATGTACAAATGAGTCGAAAAAGAATGATTTGGAAGAGGTGGTGATCTATACTAAAGAAATAAAAGAAAAGAAAGAAGGTTAAAGAAATACTTACCTAATTTGATTGATGACTTACCTGGAAACCTTGCATGTTCTACCTTACTTGGAGGCGTTCAACGCATAAATCATAGGATCGAGCTCAGACCCCGTTCGCATTATATCATCAAGTCCTAGCAAGAATGAAGTGATACGGATCTTGAGGAGGAGATCGTCTTCATGAACTATCGTTGGCACTCACAAAGCATCGTTATACTTATGCATCTGGCTTCACTTGCAAACTCATCAAAAACAAAGGAGGTAAAGTAGAAAGAGAAAGATGGAAACAAAATAAAATACGATCATAAAAAGAAGCATTTACCTTTATTACTTGCAGAAACAATGGAAGAAAGGAGGAGGGTACATCGGTGTCACTCTCAACATCAGCCTCTCTCTCTTACTTACATGAATCTTCATCTAACCTAAGCTTACATACAAATTATATAAAAAGAAAAGAAAAACCTAAACTAAGAAATGAAAAACTAGGCTAAATCCTATTTCTGCATGGTCGTCCCATTTTGCGTGCAAATACTGGCTTTTTATAGGCATAACCCACACGAGGAGGATCCCGGGGAGATCGGGGGAGCAAACGCTCCCCTTAACTCCCCAACCAAGCCGCGAAAACACGGCTTTGGCCGCGTTTTCGCGGCCAGGGTGTGGCCAGGTGGCCACACCCTGTTGGTGGGTCTCCCCGGGTTCGCTTTCTGCTTTTATCTTCAGTTGGTTTTTCAGTTTGAGTCCCGTATTGTGACGAAATGGCCTTGGATTCTTGGCTTTAACCGATCGATTCTGAGAGGATTCTTCTTAACCGGTTCTCAACCTCTTGATTTTGCCCTGATTTACTGAGTGCGAATTAATTCTGATTTAATTCAGAATTTTGGTAGGCTTTGGCTCATTTCTCTTCAGCTCCTTAAAGAATGGGACTGCAAATAAATTAAGCAATTAATTAAGACAATGCAAAGTTTTATTCTAGAATAAGTATGGAAATATGATACCAAATATGCAACATTAGCGACCAATCACACCCCCATACTTATCTTCTGCTCGTCCTCGAGCAAAACAACTAAACTATACTAAGGATTATTAGACCACTTTCACAGGTCACGCGATTGTACTGAGCATGTGCAACAAGCCGTTAAACCTCTAGGTTTCCCCTAGAGAACGAGTTTTGTCTCGTGAGAGTTTTCAGCGGATTACACCCACAAAATCCATAAAGAAAGAGAAACAAAGAGTTAGTATTTTCGAAAAGCATTTTGAAAGAGAAAAATATTTGAAATATAATTGTAAGATCTAAGCAGTCTATAAGTTATAGAAAAACTGAATTTTTTCATTCCTAAACTTAGTCTCTATTCAAAAAATTGTTATCAATCAAAGTAAGGAGTCAAATTGTACTTCTCATCTGGTCTTATTACTTTACCCTAAGTCATATGCACCTTGTGACTGTGAAAATTTTGACTAAGGGTTCATTAACTCTAACTCTTATGCCTTATTTATTTATATATATATATTTTTTGGTGGTATTATTTCTTAGTTCTATTAGGCTTTCTAATCTACCCATGTAACGAGCCTTTAATCGATGACTCCCAAACCAAATGGTCTTAGGGCACCGGGTGAGAAAACACCCCAAGAACTTAAGGACTCGAGCAAACAAGGTCACAAAACTAAGGATTTTATTATATGAACCTCTTTTAGGTGTGAATACTTATGTTTTATTAGGCACAATTACCCAGCTTAATCAGAGGATATATTTTTTTCTCAAACTTATCTAATTATCTTTCACATAAATACTAAAGCTTGCTTAGGCCAAAGCACCTAGCTAATCAATAATTAGATTTTTTTTTTTTATAAGGCATAAGAATCTTTGTTTTTGAACCCTAAGTGTGTAAGTGTATGAAGTGTGCATATTTCATTAAGGTAAAGATCAAGACTAAATTACTTTGACAAATTATCTTCCTAACTCTAAATATCAAACAAATAATCTTATTTTGACCAAATATAAGAAATCCTAATTTGGATTTTCCTATTCCTTAAAATTAACTTAATTTCTTACAAAAAATATGTCAAAATATTGTTTCTCTTTTTAAAAAGTTTTTAAAAGTAAAAAAAATGTTAAAATGTTTTTTTTTTAATTTTAGAAACTAAGTTATGTTAGACCCTCCCCCATACCTATCTCATGCATTGTCCTCAATGTATGAATTAATGCATAGATGAATGAAAAAGACGAAAGGGAAGGAAAATGTTACCTTAAGGTAGTGGTTCCGGTGGTGGTCTGATTGGTCCACGAAATGCGGCCCAATCAACTTTTCGTGAGATTCGGAGGAACCCACCAGAAATTTCACTAATATAACCCATTAAAATGATGAATCCATAAAGGATTTTTATTAAATATTGGACCCCATCTAATTTCCAAATTTCATAACTAATTTCAGAGTCAAATTTGTCAACCACCTCGTCCCAAAATGGAGTATGAAATGATAGAACGGTTGACTTGGACTCAGGAAGTATAGGAACTAATACCGACTCAGGAAGGTGACTTAAGTCAAGTAAAGGTTCAGAAGTCGAGACTGGTTCAAGAAGTGTGTCCAAGTCAAGACGTTAAAACTCAAGTCCACATTGATTTTCTAACAATAGAATGTGACTTAATATTGGTGATTCATGTTCAGGAATGATAGGTGGGGGAATCAAAACTGACTCTAACATATTACTCAAGTTTGGTAACAAAACAGGAGTCAAGATTGATTCAGAAAGTTGAACTGGATCACAGATTTGAAAATCTAGGTCACATATCTCATTGAGTTTAATATCAAAAAAATGAGAACTTGCCAATTTGTCAATAGGATTTTCAAAAGTGTAAAATTGGTCAAGTTCAATATGATCATCAAAAATGGGTGATTCAATTGATCTCATCCATTGATCTTCTCTCTATCCATTTATCTCTCTTTATTTGAATTATCCTCGGTTGATCTTTAGCTAACCAAAATGGATTTATAGAAATCTGAATTTTATCGGTTTTCATTTGGTGTTATCTTTCTGATTTGCTCTGATCTTTACCTGAACATTTGCCCCAATCCTTGATTTGTTCTAATTAGATCTGGGATCATCCTCAGCTAACCAAATAGATCCAGTTAAATCTGATTTTAACTGGTATTTATTTGGTTTAATCCTCTTTCTCTTCATTATTATCTTCTGCAAAATAGATATTTAAGACAAGAAAATTAGCAGATTTATTACACGATAAATGTAGGAGTGTAATGAAAAGAATACAAAATATATGTACGATCATCTATAGTCAACAGCTTGTCTTCGACTTATCTTTTGTAGATGTCGATAAGTTAGACGTCGTTCAGACCGTTTGAAGATGAATGCGGGAGTTCTGTCTTTTTGAGTGTCAATAAGATCCCCTTCAAAGTTTTCGTAAATCTGCAATGGAATGGTTCAGATTTCGAAATACTTTGAACTGCTTTGATTGATGGTATGTGAATATGAACGCCGCCTTGGTGGTTGAGTTCAACTTCGCTTTTAGCCTCACTTACGGGCTGGAATAGGTTCACCGGGGCATTGCAACAATCCGCTTCCGTGTAGCTTCGCGCTCCTGGGTAGCTTCGCACTTCTGGGTAGCTTTGCCTTTGAGCTTCCTGAAGTAGCTTCGCTTCAAATTGAATTGGAATATGAGCATTAGCCTCGCGCTCGTTATGATGGAGCGACGTTCTGTTCCCGAGGCTAACCGCTTTTGCGAGTTACGGGAGGAATTGTTCCCTTTTTCAAGATTTGAATAACTTCCCTTGCATTTACGAGGGAGATTATTTCCTTTTCCGAATTTCAAATAACTTCATGTGTATTCCCGAGGGAAATTATTCCCTTTCTCAAGGTCAAGCATTTGAATGCTTTAACTTCACCCGCGCTCCAAGCTTGAAGTGGTAGTGGCGTAGTCAGGCCACGAGGCCTATAAATAGGACTCTTATAGTTCTTCTCAGAGAAATATACTCCTCTCTTTCTAGGAGGTTTATTTATGACCCCTCATTATTTCTCAAATAAGGAGACTGAGTCCCTTAAGTAGTGGGGACTCTCTCTGTGGTTATTACCCAATCAAGAACTGGTGAGCCTCGGCCATCCAGTGACTTTAGGGAGTTTATCTCCCTTAATTTTCTTAGCTTTATCAACTATCTCAGGGATTGAATACCCTTGGTCTCTGCATTTGGCTGACTTTCAGAGAAGGGTCTCAGTCCTATTTTCTGCGAAGCTAGCATTCTTGCCTGATCAGGCAAAGGATCTTTCCACGCGAAGTTCCTGTTAAATCTACCATATAGGTGAGGTTTGGGACTTGGCCTCTTCAAGACTGAGCCAGTCTTGCCATATAGGTGGGGTCAAGACAGTGCCCTTCCGGGCCAGTCTGGCCTAGCGATATAGGCGAGGATAGGGCTTGGTCCTTTTTGAGGCTTCTCCAGCCTATCTACCTTGGGTGGGGTTAAGACTTGGTTTATGCTAAGCCAGTCTAATATTACTGTGCAAGTGAGGCTATCCTCTACTTAGCTGAAATCCATCTTCAAGGCATAACTGGGTCGGATCTGGTTAGCTTCGCCGAAAGAATAAAACTTTGACTTAGCATTTCGTCCCTCCCTTTTTTTATTTGATGCTAACTTGTTTCCTGTTTGCATTGCAGTGTACCGTGCTCCCAATTCTTTCGTCCTGATGAAGGAGAATAAAAACTTGCCCCTTGATTTTCATGTTGAAGCTTTGATCATAAGTAGAAGGAACAAACTGGAGCAGCTGATGTACGTTCCAAGAAGAGCCTGGCAGTCGCTTATCCGAGATGATCCACTTCGGGAAGGGGTTGGTAGTTGTTTATCCGAGATGATCCACTTCGGGAAGGGTTGGTAGTTGCTTATCTGAGATGATCCACTTCGGGAAGGTAGACGTCACTAGTAAGGTCTCGGATCCTTCCTTTGCCAATTTTGTTTAAGGAAGATCCAGCTTTCTGGTGGCAACCAATCCCTTGCTAATTTTGATCAAAGAAGATCCAGCTCCTTGATGGCAACTAATCTCTTGTCAATTTTCATCAAAGAAGATACAGCTTCTTGACGGCAAAATTTGCCATTAAGCGAAGGATTACGGCCTTGTACGGAAGGAAGACCTTTCTTGTCCAGTTGGGATGGTTTATCACCCTGAAAGTTGATAGGACAACTTGTTTGCCTTTGGAGCAATGATTCTGTTGTATGAAAGACAATCTTAATGTACCAATGTATCTTCCCCTTTGAATTAATAAAAATTTTACATTTCGCTCATTTACTTTGCCCCCCCTCTTTCCACTTTGAATTTCGAAAGCGACTGGAATGGACTGGCTTACGTAAAATGCTCTTAGCGGAGCTAAGCTTTCAGCGAAGCTGGGGACGGATTTCCAGCTAAGTCAGGAACGAGCTTCCAGCAGAGCTAGCACGAAATTTTGCGAAGCTAAAGATGAGCTCTGAGCGGAGCTAAAGCTTAGTTTTCAGTGAAGTTACTCTAGTGTTCCGCGAAGTCAACGCTAAACTCGCAGCGGAGCTAGCCCTTGGCAAGACTGAAGCTAGGCTTCTCGGGGAAGGCGCTTAGGCGCCGTTTCAAATTAATTTGAAACGACCGCCTGCACTCCTTTTGAGGAGGCGAAGTTAGGCAATTTTAAGCCTATAGAAGCCTAATGGACTGAAAGAGAGAATTAACTTCGCTTAAAAATCAAATTACGAATTTTTTAGAGAAACAGATCTCTTTTTCTTTCTTCTCCTTCGTTTAGATTTTCAGAACTTCTCAGTTCTTCCATGGCTCCCAAAAGACGAGAAGGCAAAGAGGCAGCGACCTCTGCTACAGAGGCGCCCTCTTCTCTCCGGTCATCGAACGGCCCATTGCGGGTAGGGAATTTTCCCTTTTGTCCAGAGATTTTTCATCTCTTTTCGAAGCCATTTATTGGCTATTTCATGGTGAATCCGGAGTGATTCACCATGATCCAGTGATCTCAGGGAGTCGCTTTCCCTTAATTTAACTTTGCCGAACTTTTAGGGGAGTTAATTCCCCTTAATTTCTCAATTTGAAATTCAGAAACCAATGGTCTCTTCTCTCAGCTTCTATGCGGAGCTAGCCCTTAGGGCGGTTCACGTCCTGTCAAATGACAGGATGCAAAGTTAGATTCAAAAGTGTATCTGGGAAATAAAGACTTTAAAGTCCTTTGAATAGTTTTAGGCACAAGAGCCTTTCCAGCGAAGTTAGCCTTTGATGCTTTTACGCATTCTGTTCAGCGGCAGAACACGAAGCTAAGATTCTGGGGCGAAACTAACACTTAGAGATTTTCTGCACTCTGCCTTCGTGCAGAGTGCGAAGCTAAGCTAATACTAGGCTAGCTTCGCTCGGAGAGCAAAGCTATGCCTTAACAATTTTCTTTTTGCTTTAGCTTTCCTTTTCTTTGGCTAATGAACTAATATAGTTTCTTCTTACTTTGCAGTGCATTATACTCCGGGTCCTTTGAATAGTCTCTTTAGAACAGCTAGAGGACTGGATGGCAATGTTAGCCTGCAATTTCAGGGGCAAGCCTCATTATTCAGCGAGCGGAGTGCTCCCAGTCGGGATGCCCTGATCCACCCCGGAGATCAGTGTACTATGAGGAGCATGTTAACTATTGCTCCCCTCGAGGATTGTGACCGAAAATTTATAGGAAGCCCGGCTTTATGTTTGGGGATGCAGCGCCAGACACCGATCATCAGCTACTAGCCGGTGAAGGGCAGTGGATCTTCAATCTGGATGACGAGAAGTATTACCTCCCGTCTAGCAAGTGTCATTTCTCGCTGTCTTTCTTCCAATGCGTGATGAGGCCTTGGAAGATGAAGTGGCAAGTGATCGGACCACTGACTCCGTTCATGTGGGTAAATTGATAGCCATGTCTCCCGATTATACAAGAGCAGGTCCTCCTCGTTGTATATTTGCTCTTTTCAGTAATATTGTTTTATTTATTTGTAGCTTGAACAAGGGGAGCAACCACTGATGGCGGGGTCTACTCAACAAAACAATCAATCAGCAAGTAGAAAAAGAAAGGAGACCAAGAAAAGATCTACGGCATGGTTACACTTTGCGGAAGTTGAAGATAGTGTACCTAAAAGAGTAGCATACAAGTATTGAGGTAAGGAATATAGTGGTAATATATATAATGGTACATCCACAATGCGTACACATGTTGAAAGTTGTAGAAAAAACCCACATAATGAAGCAACCCGGAAAAAACTCTCAAGTTTATAACCAACAATAGGAGGAAGAAGTGAGAAGGATAACCTTAGTAATTGGGAATATGATGAAGGTGCTAAAAGAAAAGCCCTCACATATTTTATAATTCTTGACGAACAACCTTTTAAGTTGGTAGTGTTGGATTTAGGTATTTCATGTCAATTTTATGCCCTAAATTTAACAGCCCATCCCGTTGGACCATCCAAAGGGATTGTAACCATCTATACCTTGATGAGAAGTCGAGTTTAAAGAATTTGTTAAAAGTTACTTGTCAAATAGCATCTCTTACTAGATACTTGGACATCAATTCAAACATCAATTATATGTGTCTCACGGCACATTGGGTTGATAGTGATTGGAAATTAAATAAAAGAATATTAAACTTTTGTTCAATTCCAAGCTATAATGATGATGATCTTGGTAGGGCGGAGGAGAAATGTTGGTGGATTGGGAGATTGAGAATGTTTTTAACATAATGGTTAATAACGTTTCATTTAGGGCCTGTTTGTTTCATTGCAAAACGTCGCAAGTCGTAAGTCGTAAAATGAGAATAGAAAAAGTGAACTGTAGCTGAGAAAATATATTGTGTTTTACGGTGTTTGGTTGATAAAGTGAAGTGTAAATGGAAAAGTATATTGTATTTTACCGTGTTTGGTTGATAAAGTGAAAGTGTAAATGGTAAAGTATATTGTGTTTTACGGTGTTTGGTTGGTAATATAAAAGTGTAAGTGAAAAAGTTGACCACAAAATTAACTGTAACAGTGATTTAAATATTATAAATACTATTAAATTAAATCTACTATTGCAAATTAAATTGTATTAATAAATTTGAGATAAAAAATTAATAATCTTAATATTTTATTTAAAACAATAATATTAATAAAATATTAGTATAAATAGTAAAATATTACTAAAATATTAACTAAATAAATAATATAAAATTTTAAGAAAATCTAAAGAACATTAATAAAAATTTTAAGAATACTAATAAAATATAAATATTAAAAATCTTTAAAAAATAATAATAGTTATAATATTATAATATTGAAAATACTTGAAAATTATTATAATATAAATTTTATTATAATATTATTATAATATTATAGAAATATAAAATTAAAAAAGTAAAATATAATTATAATTTAATAATAAATTATCATTATAGTATTATTATACTGAATTATTATTACAATATTAACATAATAAAATATTAATATAATAATAAAATATATTATGATATTAATAAAGTAATTTTTTATATTAAAAAATAAATAATTAAATATATAGTAAAGTATAATATTGTTATATTAATAAAATATTAACTCTAAATAAAATAATAAAAAATGGAATAAGTATTAATAAAATAATAAAATATTAAATAAAATATTAAATAAAAATAGTAAATATTAAATATTAAAACAATATTAAAAACAATAAAAAAAATTAAAGATTAAAAATATAAAATAATTAAATAATTAAATAAAAATTGAACACTATTTAAAATATTAAATATTTAATAATATTAAATTATATATTGATTATCAAGTAACTGTTTTGAACTATAAGTATACTACAAGTGAGAGTTACATGACCACAAAATTAACTGTAGTAATTGTAAATGGGAAGATATGAGTGTAAAAGTGAGATTTACATGATCGCAAATTTAACTGTAGCAACTGTAAGTGGGAAAAGAAGAGTTGCATTTTGCAACTTGTTTTTCAGCGAAACAAACAACGGAAAATGGAAAAGAAGTTTTACGACTTGCGTTTTGCGGCGTTTTGCGACAAAAACAAACACGCCCTTAATGACACCTTATTCGAAGAAGAGGCTTAGTAATTGGAATGGTACCATGCTACACAGGAAGCACCTTCACATGAGGTGTATTGCGCACATTGTTAATCTTATTGTTAACGATGAAATTAAAGAATTAGGCTCTTCAGTTGCTTGGGTTCGTTCGTCCACGAAGTATGTGGGAGTTCTCCTTCTCGTTTGCAAAAATTTAAAACTTGTTTTCAGATTGAGAAGATTGATTGGTCAAAAACTCTGTGTTTGAATGTGAGTACGAGATGAAACTCCACCTATTTGAAGTTGAATATTACGTACAAGTATGAAAGAGATTTTGAAAGATTTTGTGATGAAGATTATTTCTTTAGAAATCAAGTGTTATGCGGGAATGAAGATTAAGAGATGGCCATCAGAGAGTGATTGGGCTAATGCAAAGAGATTGTGTACTTTTCTTGAATATTTTTATGAACTCACATTGCGTGTTTCTGATTTTTTATATGTAACTAGCAATAATTTTTTACATGAGCTTAGTAATGTGGCTTGTGAGTTCATTGATAAGCAAGAAAGTGGGGATCTTAAATTGTGTAAAATTGCATTTAAGATGTAAGAGAAATTTGATAAGTATTGGGGGCGTTGGGAGAAAACTAACATGCTAATTTACATTGTCATGCTTCTTGACCCACGATACAAGAAACAATATATACAATTTATTCTTGAACTTCGTTATGGTGAAAGGGAAAGTTTGGAGAAATTGAAGAGTTTGTAAAAGAGGCCGTGTCGACATTGTTCAATGACTACAAGTCTAAACATGGAAGTTAAAGTGAACAATTAGGTCAGTTATTTCAATTTTCAAGCAATGTTGTGAATGTTTCCTCTCCTTAATCATTAGATGTGAGGAGTCGATTTAAGAAGATGAGAGCCATTGTTAGAGGTGAGGAGGCAAAGATGGAATTGAACAAATTTCTAAGTAAAGATGCCGAAGAAGATTTGTCTACATTTAACATTTTAGAGTATTGGAAAGTTAATAGTTAAAGATTTTCAATCCTCTCTTGAATGGTTCGTGATGTGTTGGTCGTTCCCATCTCCACTGTACCTTCCGAATAGGCATTTAGTAGTGGTGGCCGAATTCTTGATCCTTTAGGAGTTCATTGACTCCTAGAATGGTACAAGCTTTCCTTTGCGCTGAAGATTGGCTTCGAGTTAAAATGTCATCAACTAAGATGAGTATTGAGAAGACTTGGATTCTCTTGAAAAGAATGACATAGGTAATTTGTTTTTAAAAGAATTTGATTCAATTATTGGTCTTGAGATTTTAGTAGATAACTTTGTTTCATAAACTAAATATTTTTTTTAATATAGATTTGTCTATAATGGCATCGGAACCGACAATCACAGAGTTCTAAGAAGATTTAGAGGTAATCCATCATTCCCTTTTTAATTTTCCTTTAAAAATATTTTTCAGATAATAATATTAGGTTGTGATGAAAGCACCAACACCCACTCTCTGCCTTTTTTATGATGACTCCAACGGCTAATTGTGCATTGGGACATATCTTAAAAAGGGTTGCATCTCTTTGTGACTTTTTTATGATAACACCAACAGCATCCCTGATGTTGCATCAGGAAGTAATGTTAACCTTTCAATTGTAACCATCTGATCACTGTCTGTCAGTACTAGATCAATTGAGAAACGCAGTTTGGCTGTTTTTTTTTAACTGATGATTGGATGGCTTTGATTCCAATTGATTAGTTTATTCAAGCCAGGTGGAGGAAATTTGTGTTTATGAACTGTGCTAGAGATACAGGGTTTGTTCTGATTATGGCCAGCAAACTTTATCAAATTAACTGCAGAACTTGTTTTTCTGTGTTTCGTTATCGTGCCTCACACTCACATAGTAAGTTTAGTATGGGAATCGAATCCCATTTGTGATGCATTTGCTCTGATTGTGATCAAATCCCATTTTTTGTATCAAATCCCATTTTCTGTAATGTATAGCAGTTGCAACAATTAGAGCATTGTGGTTCATAATGCTCTTAGATGTGGGAACTGGTTTGGTGAATTATGACAAATCCTCCATGGAGAAAATTCCAAGAGAACTTGAATCTGTGCAAAGAGATTTTGGTTGAGAACTGAAGCGAACCGAACCGAACCGAAAATTTCAGTTTGGTCTGCTTTGGTTTGTTCTTCAATCGGTTTGATTTTGGTTCCGTTTACACCTGAATGGTTTGGATTCGGTCTGAAAAAAGTTAAAAAAAAAAAAAAAAAAAAAATCAGACCATGCTCAAGCTAGGTCGGAGAAATCATCTCAATTTTCAAATAAGACCAGGCCGAGGAATTCTAATCCTTGATGCGATCATAACTGATCGGGACCGGCCTAAGGGGCCTGTACTGCCCTGAAAAAAGCCTAGGACCAGCCCCCATCCAATAAAAAATGCATAGCGATTGGATAGGTCCGTTTAATTTTAAGACCAGGGCTGGGATCTACACTAGGCCCAGTTTTGACCTCGACACTGGCTCTGGCCCTTATGAAAGCCCCTTTTGGGCCCCAATTATAGGTCTGAATACAATATTTAATATACTAATTTGTCAATTAATATTACTATTACATGGTAATATTATCTTATAATTTTTTTAAATTTAAAAGTGAAAATCAAAACTCTTAATCTTAGAACACGTTAGTTTAAGACAAAGAAGTAAGAAAAAATATATATGTTTTTTCCCTTAATTTTTTAACAACATTAGGGCCTAAATGAGGTCCAAGGGTCAGCATCACGGCCCAGGGGCTGGCACCATCTAAATTAGGGCTCAGGGTCAGGATTAAGACCATATTTAAGGCCCAAAGTATTTTTGAGCCGGAGCCGGGCCTATCCAAGGCCCGATTCCGGACCTGGCCCATCATCATCCCAACCAAGGCCCCTTTTTTGAAGAAAGAAAAATATTCTATTTGTAAAATGCAATTGATTTTTAAACCTCTTTTGTGGTTCGGAATTGTATGTGTGTATGATTAGTAAAGGCCTTTGAAGTCCTCTGGTGAACAATTAGGATGTCTCTGCCTAACAAAAAAATTTGCTTTTGCTGGGAAGCTTAATTATTTAAACTAAGGGTGGAGCTGCACTGGAATTTTAGGCCTTCGAATAATCTAAGGTCAAGCTCGAACCATTAGAGTGTAAATCGATCATAACCCACGTTTATGATATGCTTCAGGGATATGCATAAAGAGGATGACGGCTTGGATAGCAAACATACACACGGCGCACGCGTGCGCACACAAACAGTCTTTATTCCCACTCTTTAGGGTTTTTTTCTCTGCTTTTATATCAGTGTGCAATGTACTTTCAAGATTTCTACATTACTGTAGTGGTCAAATTTTGATCTTCATCAGGATCACGACATGTGTCCCACCTTAGTAGGGCACCAGAACAGTAGAAATAAACTCGACATACCGACATGCCCATTGTGGGCCCAAGAAGAAAGTCTGAGCATCTTCCCGAAGCTGAGAAAAGTTGAGCACCTTCTTGAGACCACTTCTCCCTCCGAAGACACTCAGTTGTTTCTGAGACCACTCCTTCTTCCGAGGACACTCAGCTGTTCCGAGACCGCTCCTCTTTCCGAGGCACCTCTCTCCGAGGACACTCAGCCTGGTTTCCACATAAAAATTCCCCTTCTTTGTTCGCTTTCTATGTTGAAATCTTTATCGATTGTTGATAATCTAGATCCTCTCAACCCCATGGTGCAAAATTGACTGCACAATCAATCGTATTGGAAAAACTCCAACCATAAATTGGTACTTTCATTGAGAGCTAAGATTTAAACTCAAGGTCCCCCCCCCCCCCAAACAGCCTAGAAGTTTCTCAAAATGTCTCTCTCAAAGAAAAGATGGTTTTGAAGAAGCAAACGATCATTCACAACGCCGTCATGACCAGAAGCAGAGCCGCTAGCACAGCTGGGGCCACGATTCCTTAACTTGTTAACGATCGACTGCATGTCACTGAGGATATCGGCTCCTCATCGTCGCAAGAAGCAATACAGTACATCCAACTAATGTAGTACATCCAACCAATGCCAGCCATCCAATCCACACGCCACGATGATGGGATTTCTCTCACTCGAAGGCGGCCAAGCAATCTCCGCTGATGGGATTTTCCAACTCGGATGACTGTGTTTGTACACTCCGTTGATGGGATTTTTCCTACTAGAAAGTCAAGAAAGATATGCCGACAAGCGCTCTCTCAACTATCTTATGGGAGTCAAAATTCTCTACTGTCACTCGGATTCTCCCACTCTACTGCAAGAATTTTGCCCTCACAAAGCCCCGCTTGTTGTTCCACGGATTGTATTTCTCCCACTCGGAGCACAACCACTAGCCTACGAGCTCCCTTCATTTAGGAGATGAACCCCTGATAGTTTTCCTCTACCGGGTTCCTTCCATCCATATTCTGATGCGAGGGGAAAACTATCAGCATCAGAATATGGATGGAAGGAACCCGGTAGAGGAAAACTATCAGGGGTTCATCTCCCAGATGAAGGGAGCTCGTAGGCTAGTGCTTGTGCTCCGAATGGGGGAAATACAATCAGTGGAACATCAAGCGGGGGCTTTATGAGGGCAAAATTCTTGCAGTAGAGTGGAAGATTCCGAGTGACAGTAGAGGATTTTGACTCCCATAGAATAGTTGAGAGAGCGCTGATCGGGACAGAACCAGCACTCAAAAAGTGGGTATTTATGAAATCAATGAAAAGCTCGTATGTGCTAATGTTCCCTCGATACTTTCGTTATAGCATTGGCTCAACGGGTCGAATCCACGAGATGGGAGGCGATAGAAGCATTAACAGTCTCTATTCACGTCGTTATGTTAACATTTCTTCTTTGTTAAAAGAATTAGAAAAAGAAAGTGAAAGAAAGGAAAATGAAATCAAGCATGTGGTAGGTGGAGAAGGCGATGAAAACGGCGAAGAAAACAAAAGAAAAGTGGTTTGGAAAACAAAATAGAAAAGAAGATGAAACAAAGTTGAACAAAGAAGGTGGTGAAAACAACGATGAAAATGATAAAAAGAATTGCTTTTAAAAAAGATAAAAGAAAGCTCATGGCTACTAACTACTAAGTGATCCACTAACCATGCTAACCTCTTAGTGATAGTGTCTCACATGATCCTTGGCCATCACTAATCCTTGGCTTCAAGAGACGATACAAAGCATGGTCCATAAGATTGATCTTCTACATTCAAACAACGCATCCATGCCACTAACAAGTTGCAAGCTACTTGTTAAATCATCAAAACCGGTTAGAGGTAAGCATGAAATAAAGAAGACATTGCAAGTTAGAAAGTTAGTGGATTAGGTGTTAGAAATGTTAAAATGTTAGAATCCATCATTATGAGCCATCAATGGCTCTTGCAAGAGTAAGGCCTTGTAGAGGCTATTAGATTCATGTGGATTATCAAGTAAGTGGTTAGATGGTTAGTGGTTAGTAGTTAGATTGCCATGAGAAAAAGAAAAGTTAGCAAAGCATCATGTAGAAGATGGAGAAGATTACATTGGAGAAGAAAGGAGGCACCTTTACATAGATTGTCACCATCTATTACATCAATCCCTCTCTATCTCTCTCTGAATCTCTCAGCCCTACTATAAGATCTAAAAAGAAAAGAAAACATAAAAGAAATAAATGAAGAACACCTACCTACACTACACTAAAACATAGAAACCCTAGCCTAAAATCAAAAACTACTCCTAAAATCAAAACTGCCTCGTTCTGAACCTCTACAGGGGTATTTATAGGCATAGGATGTATCTAGAAGACGAGACGGGGCCAAGCGTCGAAAATCGACGCGTGGCCCCACCATTGGACCGCGGATCCGCGGCTAAACCAGGCAGTTAACTCCCTGGTTTTCGTGCGGGCATGCGTCAAACTTTGAGGATCTTCCTGGTATATCCTTTTTCTGGCAATTTTGCCTGAATATTCATCTGACATGCGCAGAGGTCTAGATTCGATGTATCTTCTAGATGTTCCCTTGCTTGGCCTCCACGAAATCCAGAATTAATTACCCTAAAATGGAATTAATTAAGCTCTTATTACTCCTTTACCCTTGAACTCTTGATTTACCTGCAAGAGAGACCAAAACACGGTTTAGACCAACATTTTATTCATAAATTGGTGGAAAAATGCGATATAAAAATGCAGAATTGTAGACTAAATACACCCCCACACTTATCTTTTGCTCGTCCCGAGCAAAACAAGAAAACAAAAAATATACTACATATGTTATTACACCACTTTCACAGGTAACGCGATTGCATTGAGCATGTGCAACAAGCTATTAAACCTCTAGATTACCCCTAGAGGATGAGTGTTATCTCTTGAGGGTTTTCAGCGGATTGCACCCACAAAATCCATAAAGAAAAAAGACAAATGTTAGTATTTTGAAAACACATTTTGAAAGAGAGACAAGTTTTCGAAATATTTTTGCAAAAATATAAGCGATCTAAGGTCATAAGTCCACCAAAAATCATTCTTCTTTAAACTTAGTCTCTATGCAAGATCTTGTCTTCAATTAAGGTAAGAATTCAAAATTGGATTGAATGTTTTATCCTTCATAAAACTTAAATAATATGCACTTTGTGATATTGAAGATTTCTGGAATTTCAACTCCAACCATCAAGCCATTTATTCATATATATATATTTATTTATTCTTTTCTTTTTTCTTCCCTTAGTTTTCTTAGGCTTTCTAGTTCACCCATGTAGTGAGCTTATAACCGATGACTCCCAAACCAGACAGTTTTAGGGCACCAGATGAGAAAACATCCCTCGGGTTTAAGGACTCGAGTAAACAAGGCCACAAAACTAAGGGGGATTATTTGTTTCTTTTAACTACCGTTAGGCGTGAATAATCATGCTTCTTGAGGCATAGTTATCCAGCTTAAAAAGTGATTATTTTTTTAGTTATTTTTCTCTTTTTATTTATGGCATTTTAGGTCTTTATTTCCATCCCAAAAATGTGTAAGTGTGATGTGCATACTATCTAAGGCAAAAAATTCAAGATAAAACTCTCTCTCCAATTTATCTTACTTAGCCTATAATTTTAAATAAGATCTATTATTTCGATTAGGTTTAAGATGTCATAATAAGGCTTCCTTAATCTCTAAGATCATCTTAATTTTCTTAAAAATAGATCAAAACTTTGTCTCTTGTTTCAAAAGTTTTTAAATAAAGAGAAAATTCCTATACAAAAGGAAAGATATCTAAAAGTATCCTAAAAGAAGCGTAAAAGAAAGAAAATGTAAAAACTCTATGTTAATAAACCCTCCCCCACACTTATCTCATGCATTGTCCTCAATGCATCGTGATGTATGTATGCATGAAATAAATAGAAAGGGAAGGAAAAATCACCTCAAGGTGGTGGCTCCAGTGGTGGTCTGATTGGTCCACGAAATGCGGCCCAATCCAATGTGCGTGAAATCTAGAGGAACCCACCAGAGACCTCTAAAATACAACCCACTAGAATGATGTATATATTTATGATTTTTATTAAGAGTTTTACCCTCTCTAATTTTCAAATTTTCAAAATAATTTCAGAGTCAAATTTATCAAGACCCTTGTCCCAGAATGGAATAATTGATTTGGACTCAGGAAGTACAGGAACTAATACTGACTCAGGAATAAGACTTAAGTCAAGTAAAGGTTCAGGAGTCGAGATTGGTTCAGGAAGTGGGTCCAAATCAAGAAGATGAAGCTCAAGTCCACATTCATTTCCCCATGATGGAATGTGACTTTCTAAGATTGGTGATTCAAGTTCAAGAATGACAGTTATAGGAATTAAAACTGACTCTACAATGTTGCTGAAGTTGGGTAACAAAACAGGATTCAATATTGTTTAGGAATTTGAACTGGATCACAAATTTGAGAATCAAAGTCACATTTCTCATTGAGTTCATAAAAATGAGAACTTGCCAATTTATCAATGGGAGTTTCAAAAGTATGAAATTGGTCAAGTTCAATATGATGATCATAAAAGATTGGTGATTTAATTTCATAATGGACTGGCACTGGATCCAATACTGACTTGGGAAAAGGCCTGAATTCAGGTAAAAACACCTCAGTCAATATTGAATCAGGCAGTGAAATTGAATTACCAAGTTGAAGTTCAGTATCATATTCATGCTCAAGTTAAATTTCAGGAAAAGGATAACTTGCCAAAATGTCAATGGGATTTTCAACATTTGAAATATGGTCAAGTTCAGATAGGAATACTGAAATTGAATCTTGGTTTCTAGAATATAACAAGAGTCCTGAGTCAGATCAATAGAGTTAGGGATAGCTGAATTGGTTAAAGGTTGATAAGATAGAGTTTCCTCATTCTTATAAATGCTAACCAATTGACTCAATTGTGTTTCTAACCTATTGATAAACTCGGCAGAGGATTTTTGAAAGTGTAGTGCAGATTCTTGCAAGACTTCTATACTCTTTTCAAGATGTGATGTATCTTCAGGTGGTTGTTCTAGAAAAGGAGTGTAGGAATCTTGGTTTCCAAAACAACAAGAGTCATGGGTCAAATTGATAGCGTTAGAGATATTTGAATTGGTCAAAGGTAGAGAAGAGAGAGTTTCTTCATTCTTATAAATGTTGACCAATTTATTTAATTGTGTTTCCAACCTATCAATAGACTGAGATGAAGATTTTTGAAATTGTAACGCAGACTCCTGCAAGATTTCTATACTCTTTTTTAGACTTGATTTTTCTGCAAGTGGATGCTCTAGAATGGGAGTACAAGAATCTTGATTTTGTAAAGATTGTGAAGAATGTGAGTCCAAAATGTTTTGAGATTGAAGCTTGGACTCACACAAAAGTTCCTTACTTGTTTCCAGGGCAGATGGTTGTTCATTATGAGAAGGTGGAACTGAGTAAGACTCTTGAAAATATTGTGAAATTGGAGAGGCCAACATTTTCTGAAGTTGTTGTTCGACCTCTTGTAAATTGGCTTCTATACTCTTTTCTAACTCAGATTTTTCTTCAATTGGAGGTCCAGAAAAAGGAGTATAGGAAGCGAAATTGGGGAATGAGATTTGTAGACAAGGTGGATATGGTGGACAAGAAGGTTGAAAATTTAACTCGGGGGAGGCGAATCCCCATTGACTCTGTGAAGAGTTGAAATTATTTTAAAAATTATAGTCATAAGATTGTGGGTATGGGTTGTATTGATTCAGATAAGTCCAACCCGGTGTATTTAGTTGGTTCCATTGTAAAAGGCCGGGTTGGAATTATCTGAATCAAATAGAGTTGGTGTGAAATATGGATTCATATTCGGATTGAAAGAATTGTTATTATTGAATTCCATTTAACAAACAATCACAAACAAAAAAAAATCAAACAAGCAAAAAGAAAAGAAAAAATCAAAACCAAGCCTATATTAAGGTTAACCTAGACCTAGATGACTCCTAACTGGTCGACTACCCGGGGGAGCTTGTTGCTAGAATCTGACCACAAGCTAATCGGCCAGGTAGGGGCAAAATACGGTGGGAGGTATCTGTGCGTAAGCAATGGGCCTTAATTATGCCAAACCACGGTATCTTCGAGGAGTAATCTCTTAATCCCCAACCTTAGACACCGATTTCACAAGAGTAAGTGATTAGTACTCAATATTGCATATTTTATATCATATTCCCCATGCATAATACAACTAAATATGTGATTTTTACTCCTCTTCTCTACTTATTTGCAGGTACACAATTAAAAGGAGATAAAGTAATTAATTACCTTAATTAGCAATAATTAAGGTGATTAGTTAAAGATCCAAGATAAAGTCAAATCTCACTCCAGATCCAGAGAGATCCTCGCAACAAACGAAGATTCTGGATATACCACGTGGCTAACCTCCTAACAAACAAATCCTACCAGAAAATCTGGGCTCAACGGCCCAGATTTTGCCGCCAACTTGCAAGATCCTGGAGATCCGGCGGCAGTTACAAGTCTGTTTGGCCTCGGATTTTGCGCCAACAGAATATCTTCTGGATCCTTCACCTGGGTCTATAAATACCTGGACTTGGACCTGCGAGCAAAGACTGATCAGAGAAGAGAGGAGCTTAGTTCATTAGTTGTAATTTTCATGTATTTTCTCTTGGTTTATTTCTTGTAGTTCCCTCTTCTTCTCTATCCCTAGATTTCATTACAAAAGAGAGTGATTGTGAGGGAGAGAGCTTGTAATGATCAATGGTGACAATTGAAGCTATGCAAGGATTGATCCATCCTCCATTCCTCTACTTGAGTTTGATTCTAGTTTCTTGCTTTCTTTACATGCTTTCTTACTTGCTTTCTTTATTTCATGCAATTTACTTCAATGCTTTGTTTAGTTCTTTAATGGCTTCTTGTAGCTAGATTTTCATTCCATGTACTAGCTAACCACTAGCTTAGCCTCTTAACTACTCATGGGTGATTGCTTTTGTTAATCTTGCAAGTGTATGATCTTCTCTTCTCCGATGGTTAAACCACCATCTTGCAAATGAGAAAGTAATTAGGTCAACACGCTAGACGAATCCATAGCCAACGGAGTGACAACGTTAGGCAAGCTTTCATTATCAAGGAGTTTGGTAAGTCTTGGCAAGCTAGCAAGGTAAGCTAGTTATGGATTGCTTTCTTTAAGTTTCTTGTTCTTTTCTTGTGAATACCACATCCACATCACTTCTTGATTTCTTTTCCACTTCCACATGAACATATCCATCCTCTTTTGGTTTCTTTTGCATTTGCATCACTAAGTTTATAATCAAGAGAAGGATACTAGTTTTATCACTTCACTACCATACGTGTAAAGCTTCCATCGCTAGCTCTTCCCGTGGATTCGACCCGTTGAGCCAACGCTATAACGGTAGTATCGTGGGTATATTAAGCACATTTAAGCATTTCAATTGATTCATAGATAATACATATTTTGAGTGCTACTTCCCTTAACGATCAATTTTTGGCGCCGTTGCCGGGGAGAGTGACGTATTTTTTTTGGTTTAAAGTGAAGTACTAAACTATTATTCTTCTCTGTTGCAGGTTTCAGGAGAAGAAAACAGGAAATTCTTTACTGCAGTAATATCTAAGTGAACCTGGTCCTCTGCTCAAGAAAGTAGAGGCCAGGATTCTTTAATTGTGCCGCGGATCCACAAGAATAGCCGCGGGAACGCGGCAGTCCTGAGCTCAATTCTCACCAAATTTCTGCAGAGCCTCTGGTTCTGCAAAATACTGCTGGTTCTATACTTGATTTCCTGTATACTTCACTGTATTCCTGTTAATTAATACAACAGTAAAAATTGGTTGATAATTGCTAAAAATTGTTTAGACACTTGCATTTTAGGCACGTGTCTTTTCAATTCTTTACTTTTACTGTTGAAGAGTGCGTGGAGGCAAGGTACGTGTTTGCATTGCATAATAGACTAGGACAAACTCTTGCTTGATTTTCTTGCTTAGAGTGCATCCTTGTTATCTTTCTTGTACACTTGCACAATTCAAATTTAAGGGCATACCCGTAAATAAGATAAGGTGGGGGAGGTCATTACCCTTTCCTTAGCCCGAAAACCATAACCCAAGCACTCACTAACCCAAGCCCTAATTTAATAAAAAAGTAGACGTTGGCCCTAGGGACATCTCGGACTCACTTAGGAGATTATCCTAAGGGGGAAAAGTGTTGGAATTTAACTCTTGCAAAATCGGTGTCTAGGAAAGGGGTTGAGGGCCGAAAGCCCGAAGGTTGCTGGTTACTTAATTAAGGAACGTCTCCGGACGGAAAACCTCCCACCAACCTTACCCTTCCCTGGCCGATTAGCTTGTGGTTAGAGTCTACACTGAACCTCCCGTGGACGGTCTATCAGTTAGGAGTCGTCTAGGTCTAAGTCTACCCTAACTTAGGTTAGACTTTTCTTTTCTTCTTTTGTTTGTTTGTTTGTTTGTTTGATTTTTGTTTGTGATTGTGTGATATGGCTTACAATTACAATTCTTTCCATCCATATGTCACACACACTCCATATTCGGATAATTCCAACCCGGTGTTTTATAATATGCACCAACCACATACACCGGGTTGGCCTTATCCGAATCACTACGACCCATACCCCCCATCTAACGATTATAATGTTCAAAATAATTTCAACTCTTTACCGAGTAATTGGGGATTCCAGTACCCCGAGTCAAATTATCAAAATCCTTGTCCATCATATTCACCTTGTCCACCATATTCATTTCCTGAGTCCACTTCATATACTCCTTTTTCTGAACCACCCATGGAAGAAAAATCTGAGTTGCAAAGGAGTATAGAAGCCAATTTACTGAGAGTTGAGCAACAACTTCAAAAACCATTTGTCTCTCCAATTCCACCATATTTTCAAGAGTCTTACTCAGTTCCACCTTTTCATAATGAACAACCATTTGCTTGTGAACCGAGTAAAGATTTCTTGTGTGAGTCAACTTTTCCATCATCACACACTTTTGACTCACACTTCCAAGACCACACTTCCTCTCTCCATCAAAACAATGAAATCATCGATTATGGAAAGATGCTAGAAGACATGACCCATGCTCAAAATGCTAGAAATCGTGACATAGATTTGATGATCCAATCTCTCCATTCTCATCCTATGTCTAATGTCACTAGCCACTCTGTTAAATCCAAAGAGTCATGTAGTCTTGGAAATCCAGATTCAATTTCAGCAAGTTTTTCATTTCCTAAACTTGAACTTGTCCAAAATTCAAATCCAATTGACATTTTGGCAAGTTTTTCATCTCCTAAAAATAAACTTGTCCAAACTCCAGATCCAATTGACTTTTTGGCAAGTTTTCCTTTTTCTGAAATTGAATTGGAACATGATTTTGATCCTGAACTTTCATTTGATGATTCCAATCTACTTACTGATTCAATAATGACTTCCATATCCTTACCTGATTTCAATCCATTTCCTGAGTCAGAATTGGATCCATTTCCTATCCATTGTGAAAATGAATCACCAATCTTTTATGATGATCACATAGAACTTGGCCAATTCCATACTTCTGAAAATCCTATCGATAAATTGGCAAGTTCTCCACATTTTATTGAACTACATGAGGAATGTGATCTTGAACCCCAACTTTGTGATTCAATCCATTTTCCTGATTCCATAATGACTCCGGTATCTTTACCTCACTTTAATTCTTTCCCGGAATCACCTTGAATCCATTCCCAATTCACAATGAAGTTGAATCACCCATCTGTGAGGATCATGTCGAACTTGCCCAATTTTTCACTTCTGAAGATCCAATTGACATTTTGGCAAGTTCTCCATTTTGTGGAATTGAACTAAAAGAGATATGTGACCTAGATTTGCACATCTGTGATCCAGTTCAAATCCCTGAATCATTATTGACTCCGGTCATATTACCCAATTTGAGTAACCTTCTAGAGTCAGTTTTGATCCCCATCCTTCCTGAACTGGAATCACCAATTTTTAATAGTCACATTCCATCGTTGGACAATTCATGTGGACTTGAGTTGACATTTCTTGACTTGGACCCAATTCTTAAATCCATTCCGACTCCCGAACCGTATCTTGAATTCATTCACTTCCCTGAGTCGGTGTTACTTTCCGAGTCCAAGTCAACTGTTCTATCATTTCATTCACCATTCTGGGACAAGGATTTTGATGAAAATGATTCTGAAATTATTAGGAAAATCTTGAAATTAGATGGGGTCATGTACATATTTAAAATAACACACGCATGCATCATTTTTATGGGTCATATTTCTGTGATTTTTGGTGGGTTTCTGAAAACCCAACGTCAAGTTGATTGGGCCATGTTCCGTGGACCAATCCGACCACCACCGGAACCACCACCTTAAGTTAAATTTTTTTTTTACTAACATAGGATTTACTAACATAGAATTTAGATAATAAAAAAAAAAAAAAAAAAAAAAGAAATAAAAATAAAGGAGAATTTTCATGTTTAAAGGAGTTCCCACATTTTTCAAAATTCAAATTCTTTCCATGTTTCTAGGATTCCTCAAATTCTACATCTTTCAAGAATCCCTAAGTTTGAGGTCCTTTCAAATTCCTAGGAGTCAAAGATTCTTTTCATAAATCCCTAGGGTAAATTTGTTTTTGACCTAGGGATAATTTAGGGACTCTCAAAATTCCTTTCTCCTATAAAAATACCCTTCCCACATATTTTCTCTCTCACCCGAGAAACAATCTTCAGATCCCCAATCTCCTCTCAAAACCGCAGCCTCTACATTTTCCCTTCACCAGATCTCATCAATCTGCCGCGATTTCTGGAGTTTTCCGAGATCTGGCGGCAATTCTGAAGCTTCCTGCGCGCTTCCAGTGTCAGTTCCGATTGATCTCCTGTTCTTACTACTGATCTGGTGCCACATCCTTATTCAGAGTCCCTGAACCACACAACAGAGATCGATTTTTCTTCCCCCCACGTAATCCGGGGGTGGTTCGACTTCTCATCTTCTCTTTTTATTGCTTTCATCTTAGATCCATATTATGGCACCATCTATTTTTGCTGAGAAAGATTTTGGGCCAATTTTGAGTAATGCAAATGGTTATGGACATGTGTTTTTAGATCGAATTAGGGCCTGGAATTGGTATTCATTAGTGTATGACAACACTGAGACTGATGCATTCTATTGTCCTGATTTGGTAAACATGTTTTACACACATATAGACCACGCATCAATTGATTCACAAACATACCAGTTCACTACACACATGCCCACTGGAGATTTGTTCATCACGCTTCCTCTTATTGAGGAAATCACTTCTGTCTCAACCATTACACACACACCGAGCCTCTCCCCTTGATTGAATATATGACTATTATGGGTGCTCGGTGTACTGAGTTAGATCGTGGGCTCAAAGCCAGTACGACCTTTCGTAATATTCACTGTGTTGGACGTTGGATCCAACGAAACATTCTAGGGCTTGAGCACACCTCCTCTTTCAACAGACCAGTGTTACAGATTATACATGACTTAATGACACGTCAACACTCGGTCTGTTTGAACAAGGTTATCTTCAATGCACTTATCACCAACTCCTCACGCACACGAGGTGCTAAATATTCTCACCCCATCCTGATTACACGTCTGTGTAGGACTTTCCTACCAGACGATGTTTTTGACTCATTTGATAGAGTGTTTGTTGCACCGGAGAGACCTACAAGTTCTTATAACTGTTGTTTACACGCAGTCTGGACTCCTACTGTACAGACCGAGCATGTAGAGTCCTCCTCTGAGGAGAGTCTTGATGATGAAGATGAACCGGAATTTTGGAGGCAGGAACCCCCAGTAGAGTCACGAACTTTCATGTCCACCATCTGGAAGGGCATGAAGAAAATTTTTAGGGGTCAGGTGAGGTTGAGGAAGAAGGTGGAGGAGGAATCATCCAGGTTATCCTCCAGGTTAGATGATATTGAGGCTACGCTGAGGAGAACACAGTCGGCAGGACCCAGTACCACTGCGGGTCCAAAGAGGAGGAGGGAGTGACTTTTCACCTTTTACCTGTTTCATGCATTCTTTTTATCTTGCATACATCGAGGACGATGCATGAGATAGGTATGGGGGGGTAGATACTAACTTAGGATTTTTCATTTTCTTGTTAGGATTTTTACTTTCTTTTTAGGTCTTTTATTTTTAGATTTTATTTTTTTCTAGATTTTCCACTTTCTTTTTAGATTTTATCTTTTCTTTTAGAAAAAAATAAAAATAAAAAATAAAAAAAATAAAAACTTTTTGAAATAAGAGACAAAGTTTTGATCTATTTTTAAGAAAATTAAGATGTATCTTAGAGATTAAGAAAGCCTTAATTATGACATCTTAAACATAGTTGAAGTAATAGATCTTTGTTTGAGATTATAGGCTAAGTAAGTAAAATTGAGGAGATATTTTTATCTTGCATTTTTTGCCTTAAATAATATGCACTTTACACTTACACATTTCTTGGGATGGAAACAAAGATCAAAAATGCCACATATATATATAAAAAAAAAAAATAAAAAAAAAAGAGAAAAAGAAAAAAGAAAAAAAAATATATAAATAAAAGATCACCTATTAAGCTGGGAAATTGTGCCTCAAGAAGCATGATGACTCACGCCTAACAGTGATCTCACCTATTAAGCTGGGTAATTGTGCCTCAAGAAGCATGATTATACACGCCTAACGGTGATTAAGAATAATCCCTCTTAGTTTTGTGGCCTTTTTCACTCGAGTCCTTAAACCCGAGGGATGTTTCCTCATCTGGTGCCCTAAGACCATCTGGTCTGGGAGTCATCGGTTATAGGCTCGCTACATGGGTGAATTAGAAAGCCTAATAAAACTAAGGGAAGAAAAAGAAAAAAAAAAAAAAGAATATATATATATATATAAATAAATGGCTTGATGGTTGGAGTTGAAATCCCAGAAATCTTCACTTACACGGTGTGCATATTATATAGGTTTTATGAAAGATAAAATATTCAATCCAATTTTGAACTCTTACCTTAATTGAAAACAAGATCTTGCATGGAGACTTAGTTTAAGAAAGAATAATTATAGGTGGACTTATGACCTAGGATCACTTATATTTTCACAAAAATAGTTCGTAAACTTGTCTCTTATTCAAAATGCGTTTTCGAAAATACTAACATTTGTCTTCTTTCTTTATGGATTTTGTGGGTGTAATCCGCTGAAAACCCTCAGGAGACAACACTCCTCCTCTAGGGTAACCTAGAGGTTTAACGGCTTGTTGCACGTGCTCAGTGCAATCGCGTCACCTGCGAAAGTGGTATAATAAACTTGTAGCTTAGATTTTATTTTCTTTTTCTTAGTTTTTGCTCGGGACGAGCAAAAGAATAAGTGTGGGGGTGTGATTAGTACTCAATATTGCATATTTTATATCATATTCCCCATGCATAATACAACTAAATATGTGATTTTTACTCCTCTTCTCTACTTATTTGCAGGTACACAATTAAAAGGAGATAAAGTAATTAATTACCTTAATTAGCAATAATTAAGGTGATTAGTTAAAGATCCAAGATAAAGTCAAATCTCACTCCAGATCCAGAGAGATCCTCGCAACAAACGAAGATTCTGGATATACCACGTGGCTAACCTCCTAACAAACAAATCCTACCAGAAAATCTGGGCTCAACGGCCCAGATTTTGCCGCCAACTTGCAAGATCCTGGAGATCCGGCGGCAGTTACAAGTCTGTTTGGCCTCGGATTTTGCGCCAACAGAATATCTTCTGGATCCTTCACCTGGGTCTATAAATACCTGGACTTGGACCTGCGAGCAAAGACTGATCAGAGAAGAGAGGAGCTTAGTTCATTAGTTGTAATTTTCATGTATTTTCTCTTGGTTTATTTCTTGTAGTTCCCTCTTCTTCTCTATCCCTAGATTTCATTACAAAAGAGAGTGATTGTGAGGGAGAGAGCTTGTAATGATCAATGGTGACAATTGAAGCTATGCAAGGATTGATCCATCCTCCATTCCTCTACTTGAGTTTGATTCTAGTTTCTTGCTTTCTTTACATGCTTTCTTACTTGCTTTCTTTATTTCATGCAATTTACTTCAATGCTTTGTTTAGTTCTTTAATGGCTTCTTGTAGCTAGATTTTCATTCCATGTACTAGCTAACCACTAGCTTAGCCTCTTAACTACTCATGGGTGATTGCTTTTGTTAATCTTGCAAGTGTATGATCTTCTCTTCTCCGATGGTTAAACCACCATCTTGCAAATGAGAAAGTAATTAGGTCAACACGCTAGACGAATCCATAGCCAACGGAGTGACAACGTTAGGCAAGCTTTCATTATCAAGGAGTTTGGTAAGTCTTGGCAAGCTAGCAAGGTAAGCTAGTTATGGATTGCTTTCTTTAAGTTTCTTGTTCTTTTCTTGTGAATACCACATCCACATCACTTCTTGATTTCTTTTCCACTTCCACATGAACATATCCATCCTCTTTTGGTTTCTTTTGCATTTGCATCACTAAGTTTATAATCAAGAGAAGGATACTAGTTTTATCACTTCACTACCATACGTGTAAAGCTTCCATCGCTAGCTCTTCCCGTGGATTCGACCCGTTGAGCCAACGCTATAACGGTAGTATCGTGGGTATATTAAGCACATTTAAGCATTTCAATTGATTCATAGATAATACATATTTTGAGTGCTACTTCCCTTAACGATCAGTAAGATTCAAAACAAGTTCCGCCCTCGGTCAATCTCTTAATGAGTCTGAGATGTCCCTAGGGGCCAATGTCTATCAATTTTTATTAGGGCTTGGGTTGTGTGAGTGGGGAGGTGGTTTTTGGGTTAAGGAAGGGTGATGAAATCCCACCTTATCTTGTATGGGTTTTGCCCTTAAGTTCAATTCGTGCAAGTGTGCACTATAGACAAGAATATAACACAAAGCGAATAAATCACCCACGTGTTTGTCCTATGCTATATGCAATGGCATATGTACACCTTGATCCAAATCACAACAACAGAACAAAATACAGTATATTGGAATTGAATTGACACGTGCCTAAATGCAAATGTCTAAGCCATTTTAAAAGCGTCCAAATACCGTATTTTAGTTCTTTAGTTTATTGTGGTGTGTAGGCAATCAAAGCAGGAAGTAATAGTACAGATCCACTAGGTATTATAATGAACACATCCCAGCACAACAAGATATACAATTATCACAACATGGCCGCGTTTTCGCGGCAAAAGTCGCGTTTGCGCAGCGGTTCTTTAGAAGCTGAGTCCCTGCTTTCTAGAGCAGGGAGATGCAAAGCTAGTGTTTATCTGCAATATTAAGCACCTGTAAAGATTGTCCTGCATACCAAAACAGAGAAGAAAATGTTAACAAAATGTGACATCAAAACCATTCCCGTTCCCCGGCAACGGCGCCAAAAACTTGATCGGGGCAGAACCAGCACTCAAAAAGTGGGTATTTATGAAATCAATGAAAAAGCTCGTATGTGCTAATGTTCCCTCGATACTTCCGTTATAGCATTGGCTCAACGGGTCGAATCCACAGGGACGGGAGGCGATAGAAGCATTAACAGTCTCTATTCACGTCATTATGTTAACATTTCTTCTTTGTTAAAAGAATTAGAAAAAGAAAGTGAAATAAAGGAAAAGGAAATCAAGCATGTGGTAGGTGGAGAAGGCGATGAAAACGGCGAAGAAAACAAAAGAAAAGTGGTTTGGAAAATAAAATAGAAAAGAAGATGAAATAAAGTTGAACAAAGAAGGTGGTGAAAACAACGATGAAAATGATAAAAAGAATTGCTTTTTAAAACAAGATAAAAGAAAGCTCATGGTTACTAACTACTAAGTGATCCACTAACCATGCTAACCTCTTAGTGATAGTTGCCTCATATGGATTCTTGGCCATCACTAATCCTTGGCTTCAAGAGACGATACAAAGTATGCTCCATAAGATTGATCTTCTACATTCAAACAACACATCCATACCACTAACAAGTTGCAAGCTACTTGTTAAATCATCAAAACCGGTTAGAGGTAAGCATGAAATAAAAAAGACATTGCAAGTTAGCAAGTTAGTAGATTAGGTGTTAGAAATGTTAGAATGTTAGAATCCATCATCATGAGCCATCAACGGCTCTTGCAAGAGCAAGGCCTTGTAGAGACTATTAGATTCATGTGGATTATCAAGTAAGTGGTTAGATGGTTAGTGGTTAGTAGTTAGATTGTCATAAGAAGAAGAAAAGTTAGCAAAGCATCATGTAGAAGATGGAGAAGATTACATTGGAGAAGAAAGAAGACACCTTTACATAAATTATCACCATCTATTATATCAATCTCTCTCTATCTCTCTCTGAATCTCTCAGCCCTACTACAAGATCTAAAAAGAAAAAAAATACAAAAGAAATAAAATGAAGAACACCTACCTACACTACACTAAAACATAGAAACCCTAGACTAAAATCAAAACTACTCCTAAAATCAAAAACTGCCTCATTCTGGACCTTTACAAGGGTATTTATAGGCATAGGATATATCTAAAAGATGAGACGGGGCCACGCGTCGAAAATCGACGCGTGGCCCCACCATTGGACCACGGATCCGTGGCTTTTGCCGCGGATCCGCGGCCAAACCAGGGAGTTAACTCCCTGGTTTTGGTGCGGGGATGCGTCAGACTTCGAGGATCTTCCTGGTATATCCTTTTTCTGATAATTTCGCCCGAATATTCATCTGACATGCGCAGAGGTCTAGGTTCGACGTATCTTCTAGATGTCCCTTGCTTGGCCTCCACGAAATCCGGAATTAATTGCCCTAAAATGGAATTAATTAAGCTCTTATTACTCCTTTACCCTTGAACTCTTGATTTACTTACAAGAGAGACCAAAACACAGTTTAAACCAACATTTTATTCATAAATCAGTGGGGAAATGCGATATAAAAATGCAGAATTGTAGACTAAATAAGCGCCTGTAGGCATGTCTTTTTTGACTTTCTAGTAGGAAAAATCCCATCAACGGAGTGTACAAACACAGTCATCCGAGTTGGAAATTCCCATCAGCGGAGATTGCTTGGCCGCCTTCGAGTGGGGGAAATCCCATTATCGGGGCGTGTAGATTGGATGGCTGGCATTGGTTGGATGTACTACATTAGTTGGATGTACTGTATTGCTTCTTACGGTGATGAGGAGTGTTGGCCCAAAGGCCTATCACCCTAGTTTTGATGATGATCAACTCATGAAGTTATATTTACTAATGATCTTGTGTTTAATTAGTGACAGATTCATTATCAAGATCTTAGTAGGTGCATAGCTCAACAAAAGACAAAATATCAAGATTTGGAGTTAGCACGGTGTGATCCAAGGAGCTTTTGGATCAAGCTTGGACCAAGTCAAGAAGATGAGAAGACTTCAAGGGAAGACTTCAAGAAGATGAAGACTTGTGTCTAGGTATAAGATTTTGTTTTTGTTTTAGTTAAAAATGTAAAGGATAGATAGTTGGTGGATTGCTCAAGTAGATATCACACACACACTCTTGAATTTGTTGTCTTTTCATAAAAGAATTTTCAGATTTAGAAAAGACTTTCATTTTGAAAAAACATAGTTTTTGGTTCTTGGTATTCAAAGTTATATATTTCAACCAAAACCTTATTTAGAGCTTAATGACAAAAACATAGATATTTCATCTTGATTGTGTAGTGGATCATATCCATACACACTATGTCTTAAAAGTATATCTTGTTTTTGTATTTGATGAAGATTTGGAAAAATATGTTTTGGAAAATATTGTTTTAGAAAAATACAGTTTTTATCATGAGCCAAATATTTTCAAGTTACAAAAATAGTCCAATCTTTTATAACATGCCTTGATTTTGTGCAAGCATATTTGTATATCAAAGTATATTGGTAAAACTATTTTTGTAGATTTTTTAGTATTTTATGGGATTTTATATGAGCCAAAAAGACAAACTTTTTGATCCCAGAAAAACTATTTTCAGGCTTCAGCTAGTCGACTTGCCTACCCTTATAAGTCGACTAACCCTGAAGTCGGCCGATCGGGCCGGTCGACCGACGTGCACAAACGTGCATGCCTGTGTGTACTGGTGGACGGTCGACCGTGCCGGTCGACCGCTCCAGAGAGCAGTGCTCTCTGGAAAGTTCGGCCGACCGCACCGGTCGACCGTGGCTCCAACGGTCAGAAATCCGACCGTTGGCGGTCGACCGGGCCGGTCGACCGTGGCTCCAACGGTCAGAAATCCGACCGTTGGCGGTCGACCGGGCCGGTCGACCGGCAGTACTGACAGATCCCAACGGCTAGTTTTCTGGCAGCCTATAAATTGGGGGTCTTGTCATTGTTTTGTCACAAGATTTTGGAGATCTTTAGAGCCAGTTTTTCCCATACTTTCAGAAGAGTTTTCTCCACAAAATAGAGAGCAAATATTTCCTATCTAAAGGGAAGTTTTTATAAAGAGTGTTAAAAGAGATTTCTTGAGTTTTTCACCAAAGTTTCTTTCCTTGCTTTCTCACAATCACTTGAGCTATCCATTGCCTAATCTATCCATAGGATTGTGTTGTGAGAGCTTTTGTTAGGTGATCAAAGTGTTTAGATCACCAAGATTCCATTCTTGTTCTTTGAGGAGACGGGCAAGTGTGCTCGTCGTTGTTTTGAGTTTGGGTGCGGACTCGGTTGTTTGAGGTGCGGCCTCGGCGAGCCGGTGGGCTTGCGGTGTGTACGGGACTAGAGAGTCTGAGGGCTTGTAGGTGTTGCGGCACCGAGGAGAGATCCATTGGGATCTTGCATAGAGGAAATCCTTTGTGTGTCGAAGGCGGGGATGTAGAGCAAGTGTGCTCGAACCTCGAAACATACCCTTGTGTTTGCGATTGCCATCTCTCTCTCTCTCTCTCTCTCTCTCTCTCTCTATCTCCTTTATATCTTGCATAGATTATATTGTCTTTACATTTTCATGCTTGATATATGTTGTGTGCAAAATTGATATATATACTTGCGTGGGATTGTTGACTAACACTTGTATTCAACCAAGAGAGCCATCGCGGCATCTCAACCCATTCAAGGGGAATCTAGAGGAGTTTGTCCAGAGCCCTTCACGGGGAATTCGGCAACACTCTTTGGTTATACGTGGTGTTTAGTGTAAAAGGATTTAATTAGGTCATAATTATTTTTAGCTTCCGCATTATTTGCATCATTTGGCATCAAGTGACCATTAGATTAGCCATCACCTATTCAAATCCCCCTCTAGGTGATTTACAATTAGTATTAGAGCTTGGTACTCTGATTTTGGTCTAACAACCTAGAGTAAAAGATCCTTATTTTTAGGTTAATCACATATTTTTGTACACACACCATGGACTTCATGTCACCACCCACCTTTGACATCCTTAACATTAACATTTGGAAGGTTAAGATGTCATTGTACCTCAAGGCCTTAGGCATTCATGTTTATCTTGCCATATCTAATGATTCATATTGTTCAAATGGTAAGAATTTTGAGGCTAATGCAAAAGCCCTTCATGCTATCAAGTCTACCCTAGATGATGTTTATTTATCTAGAGTTGCTAATATTGATTCGGCTTTTGTAGTATGGAACACCCTCACCTCCCTTGGCGAAAAGGATCTATACTATGCGGGGAGCGATTCGGACGTTGGAAGCGACATCTCCAACGTATGCTATATGGTCCAAGGGGATAACCCCCTTGAGGTAAACTCCGAATCCGATGATGAGGACATGTCATATGATGAGCTCACTTCATTTTGTCAAACTATTCTTAAAAAATATGACATGCTTAAGAAAGAAAATAAAAATTTGAAAAAGAATATTGCTTGCATGCATATAGAACAAGATTCATTTAAATCTAGCATTGCATGTTTAGAAAAAGATAACAAAAATTTGAAAAAGAATTTGATTGCATGCTAAAAGAGAACGATTCTTTTAAAACTAAAATTGCATGTTTAGAAAAGGAAAAGGAAGATTTGAAAAATGAGAATGTTTCCTTATTTTCAAAATTGAATGACTTATGTGAAGGAAACACTATTTTGAAAAAGAAAGTTGATTTGGTGGAAAAACAAAAAGAAGTTATTTTTCAAGAAAATAATTCTTTGAAAAGAAAAATTTGTGAAAAAGAAAAAGATTTTGTTTCACAAAAGAAAAAGAAAAATGATCATATATCTCATCATGCTTTACATGCCACAACTAATGAGATTAAGAATTTGAAAAATAAAATGGATGGTTTGAGTTCAACTTTGAACTCTTGTGCTTTCAATCATTCTCGGTTGGAGTCAATGTTTTCAAAGAAACAAACTCCACATGTTCATGCACATCATACCCATCATGCATATGCTTATGTTGCACAACATGATCACACTCCTACACATAAGCATACTAAGGTGTACGTATGTACACATTGTGGCCGCAAAGGCCATTTAGCAAAATATTGTTATGATAGATTAGATCATTTTAATTTTGCTAAGAATAAAAGATTTTGGATTCCTTACAACAAAGCTAACCCCCGTGGACCCTACAAGAAAATATGGGTACCAAAACCCCCACCATTTGCTTGTGATGTAGGTGAGGGCTCTCACAAGACGTGAGAGGATTGGTGCCTTGGTAGTGGATGCAATAGACTTGATGGACATACTTTTAGATGCATCGCTATCAAGGAGCTTTGGTGGAAAGACCACCATATTTGGAGCTTTGGAGTTGGTAACAATTTCTAAACTCCTACTTTTATGCACATGCTTTTAATTTCATATATCATATATCATGTTCATATTTTTGTGCTTTATGTGGTATTTACATGCCTAGATGTAGAATGTGTCAAACTTGCATTTATACATATATGAATAGTGAACTACAATTGACTCATATATATTTGAACTTCATGCTCATTTGTACCCACTATATGCATATGTATAGACTAGTTTTGATGATTCTCATATATACATGCTTTGCCAATTTCTTATGCTTTACTTCATGTATATGTATTTTTAATTCAAATCTAATAAATATACATGTATACCCGTGAGTCTCTTGCCTTCATGCAAACATCATTAATAGACTCTTTTAGATTTGGGATATGTATGTGTATTGTTAGGATTGGATTAATTATACATATACCATGAAGATTAGTGTTTTGATTTTTCGTGTTTTTGTTAAATGTGACTTTTGATCTTTTTGAGCTTCATTGACTATTTTCATAAAAATGCTATTTACATGATCGTTTAACACTCACATTTTTATTAAAAACATTTTGAGCTTTATAGACCATGAGTGCTTAAATTTTTATGTATCTAGTTATGTTTATGAAAAACATAAGATTTGATATATTTGAAGGATCTTTAACTAGTTTTCAAAAACAATTTATACTAGTTGTTTATTCTTCAAATAATTTTTTGAGATTGACACATGATTCTAGTTTTCTCAAAATTTGATGCTTCATGATTTGAATATTAGTTTATATGTTAGTTTTTGTCAACACTAGGATTTATACTTGTACATATCGTGGGCCACAAATAAATCTATTTATATTTGTGCTTGAATGCTTATTTGAACCCATGAAATGTGCTTGTATTGCTTGGTTTTGATGATACATACATTTTTAAACTTGTATTCTCTTTTTGGATTTGATTCATGATCATGTGTTTTTATATCATGTATATGTGTATTTTGCCAAACTTTAAGATATACATGTATACCTCTTGAGTCATTTGCCTTTAATGCAAATCTATTTATATGGACTCAATTATGTTTAAGAGATATGTATGTATACTTATTGTGTTGTCAAAACATACATATATCTTGAAATATATATTTCTTAATAAAAAAATTGTGATGATTTTCATGTTTTCTTATTTAAAGAAATATTGAGCTTTATTGACATTTTCATGATACCATGTTCCACATAACACTAGTGCACTCACCTCTTTTAAAAATTCTATGGACTTCATGGATATTAGAGTGTTTTTAGTGCCATGTGATTTACTTGTGTTTCATGAAAAACATTTTTGCTTTATTCCTTACTTGAAGGATTTCGTACTAGTTTTAAAACATTTTTCTAGTGCAAATTCTTCATTGGTAGAGTTTTTCAAACTAAGCTTATTTTCAAATCTATTTTTGAAAACCCCTACCATCTATGGGAGGATGGATAGGCGATTATGCCTTGTATGCTTCATTGAAAATCTTTTACCTTGTGCATATGAAGGGTGGTAGGTTATGAGATATACACTTGATTTTATTGTTATGACAATTGGTATCATTGAATCGTTTCAATTGGTATCAATATGAACTTATTTTGTATATACTCATATTTTATTTCTTATATATATGTATGTTTCAATTTCACTTGGTATACTCATTTCTCATACATATATATGATTTCCATGTGCTTAACTCACAATTGGCTCACATTTTTAAAAGCACAAAGTTTATGATGAAAATAAAAAAAAATTTCATATGTTTACTATTGATATCTCAAAATGTGTTTTATTAAGTAAGTTCAAAATCTTAAAGAAAAATTCAAAATGTTTGATTTGTATTTCCTATATGCAAGGAGAGCTTAACATCTCTCTTACATATGGATTCATGTTGAGTATATTATAAATTGAGGAGCTTGACAACTCTTCTTTATATGATATACGTGTGTTGGGGGAGCTTCACATCTCCTCTTATGCATTACATAATATGTGTTATGTGAGTTAGGGCTTGTCATCCATTCTTCATGTAATGCATATGTGTAGGGAAGCTAACTTAGCGTCTTCCTCTTCATGAATGTATATCGCATATAAATCTTTATTGATTGATTTGTATTACCCCTTCTTGATCTTTTTGTTTTTGACAAAAAGGGGGAGAAAAATTTGTTTCATTTGATTTTACTTTGAACCCTTTGTTGATGATTGACAAAAAGGGGGAGAAGTATTTGAGTATATATGCATGTTTTCATTGCTTAAGGGGGAGTAGTATTTGTCTTCCTTGTTATTTATGCATATATGTTTTTGTTTTACAAATAGGAGAAAAAAAGATTTATTTTGTTTCATCTCCATCATTTGCATACATATTTATGAGCTTCATTGTCATATATTATTATTTATGTCTATGCATGAGTTAAGGGGGAGCTTCCTTGAAGCTTTACTTTAATCCATGCATATATAACCTCATGAGTTTTGTCATCATCAAAAAGGGGGAGATTGTTGGCCCAAAGGCCTATCACCCTAGTTTTGATGATGATCAACTCATGAAGTTATATTTACTAATGATCTTGTGTTTAATTAGTGACAGATTCATTATCAAGATATTAGTAGGTGCATAGCTCAACAAAGGACAAAATATCAAGATTTGGAGCTAGCACGGTGTGATCCAAGGAGCTTTTGGATCAAGCTTGGACCAAGTCAAGAAGATGAGAAGACTTCAAGGGAAGACTTCAAGAAGATGAAGACTTGTGTCTAGGTATAAGATTTTGTTTTTGTTTTAGTTAAAAATGTAAAGGATAAATAGTTGGTGGATTGCTCAAGTAGATATCACACACACTCTCTTGAATTTGTTGTCTTTTCATAAAAGAATTTTCAGATTTAGAAAAGACTTTCATTTTGGAAAAACATAGTTTTTGGTTCTTGGTATTCAAAGTTATATATTTCAACCAAAACCTTATTTAGAGCTTAATGACAAAAACATAGATATTTCATCTTTATTGTGTAGTGGATCATATCCATACACACTATGTCATAAAAGTATATCTTGTTTTTGTATTTGATGAAGATTTGGAAAAATATGTTTTGGAAAATATTGTTTTAGAAAAATACAGTTTTTATCATGAGCCAAATATTTTCAAGTTACAAAAATAGTCCAATCTTTTATAACATGCCTTGATTTTGTGCAAGCATGTTTGTATATCAAAGTATATTGGTAAAACTATTTTTGTAGATTTTTTAGTATTTTATGGGATTTTATATGAGCCAAAAAGACAAACTTTTTGATCCCAGAAAAACTGTTTTCAGGCTTCAGCTAGTCGACTTGCCTACCCTTATAAGTCGACTAACCCTGAAGTCGGCCGACCGGGCCGGTCGACCGACGTGCACAAACGTGCACGCCTGTGTGTACTGGTGGACGGTCGACCGTGCCGGTCGACCGCTCTAGAGAGCAGTGCTCTCTGGAAAGTTCGGCCGACCGCACCGGTCGACCGTGGCTCCAACGGTCAGAAATCCGACCGTTGGCGGTCGACCGGGCCGGTCGACCGGCAGTACTGACAGATCCCAACGGCTAGTTTTCTGGCAGCCTATAAATTGGGGGTCTTGTCATTGTTTTGTTACAAGATTTTGGAGACCTTTAGAGCCAGTTTTTCCCATACTTTCAGAAGAGTTTTCTCCACAAAATAGAGAGCAAATATTTCCTATCTAAAGGGAAGTTTTTATAAAGAGTGTTTGTAAGGCCCCGATCCCGAGGGTACGGAGACATTACTGCGACGTATATATGCAGGTCAGAAGTACCCATACATATATATGCTAAGCATCAGTACAGGCAAGAATCACAGTATGACAATACGCAGTATTTATACATATACCAACATACGGAGTACAATTTACAAAGTTATCACTGGGTGTGATATACTACAACATGTATCTTACATCACAGCCAGGTACAAAAGTAAAATTTACAATATGAATACAAGATGCTCACGAGCTGAAGGAAAATCCCGCGAGCTAGAAGAGTACGAAAGGAGCTGAGACTAGTCAGCCTGCCCCGAGAGGAAAGTTTGATCTTCGGTGGAGGGCTCCACTTCAATCCAAGCTTCAGAACCTGAACATATAAATTCAAGGGAGTCAGAATCTCCCAAAAGTTCAGGTTACTGCCAAGTAGCATAAGAGATAAGGGTATGAGAGTTAATACAGCGTTATGAATAGTAAGCATGAGAAGGAGACACAGCATGTTATAGATGGAAAAGCCCGAATGCAACGATATTAACACTGTTAATGCTTAATCTTATTACTCATCCTACTCACATGTCTAGGTATGTGCCATAGCGTCCTAATTCACATACATCCACATCTGAGTAAGTTGATGATGTTATTGGAAACCAGCGGGGGTATCAGCGAACAATGTTTACAGTGGGTCCCGTGCATACCCGGGACCACGGCCCAGGATTGTTCCGTTGCTTAGTGGACGGAACCTGCCGCGAGGCGATCAGGAGGGTCTTATAGGATGCCCTTATCAAGATGGTACAAAGAAGGAGGGAGCCAGCACTCCCCTCAGTCGCCTGGAGGCCCACAGGTCAGACTGGAAATTTTAGTTGCACAACATGCCTAATACCACTATAAACACGGACATATACTGATAGCCGCCAGTTTCCCCCGACCCGATGCAAGTTGATCCTTTTTACGGTTTATTAGCTGATTATCAGATTCCGGGAACGAGCAGGAACAAGTCAGGAGTACAGTTGTACTATCATGTATCAAGTAGAAATCAAGATGTCAGGTCATCATTCCCGTTATCGTGATAAACATAAGAGTCAAGTGAATCATGCCGGGTGTCAAGTGATTGTTGGCCCAAAGGCCTTCCACTCTAGTTTTGATGATGATTAACTCATGTAGTTATGTGTACTAATAATCTTGTGATTTTAGTTTTAGATCATTAACCAAGATATTAGTTGGTGTTTAGCTTCAACAAGATGATTTGGAAGCTTGCACATGTTGATTCAAGAGCCCAAGCGTCAAAGATCATACATTGCACTTGCTCGGTGAATCAAGAGTTTTTGGATCGAGCCGACTTGGAGATTGCGCTCTAGCTTGGAGTTTGCGCTCTACAAGAAGACTTAGGTATCCATAGTTTTAGTTTGGGTTTAGATCCTAATTGTAAAGATTAGAATAGTATGATATGCTCAAATTCACAACACACACACGTTTCATGTTTTGAATATTGGTTTTCGGTTTTTCGGTTTTAGGTTTAACCGATCTTGGTTTTCATGAATAGATAGATCAAAACAAGTTTACATGGTTTAATGTATATTAGATTTATTCTATATACATGCATGCTTAATTTCCTAGACAAACTTAGTTTTGACTTACCTATTTCATGTGTATTATGTTTTGGTATTTTCGTCAAAACATATTTTGGAATTAATGACAAAAACTATGATATGTATATGTTTCATATATATTGGATTTCTATCCATATGCATCTTGTTTCAAAATGTTTAAATATCATGTTTTTGTATGTGGATATGTTTTGGAAAGTTATTTTGGAAAATCCAAGTTTTGAAAAATACTAGTTTTGGTCTTTGATAAAATTGGCAAGACACCAAAATGAATTGATATGATTGATATATGTCTTGAAATTTTTATCACTAGTTTGTGTTTCAAAATAAAATGATAAAACAAGTTTTTATGGAAGTTTTAGCAAAGATAAAAATGTTTTTAAAATGTGTTTTTAACCATTTTTCTATTCTAGGCTTCAACCAAGTCGACTAGCCCCCTGACTAGTCGACTAGGTCTGAGGTCGGTCGACCAGGCCGGTCGATCGACGTGCACAAACCTGTGCACGTTTCTGGTACAGACAGCGGTCGACCGGGACGGTCGACCGGAGCAGAATAGTCTGCTCTCTGGATTATTCGGTCGACCGGGGCGGTCGACCGCTAGTTGCCAACGGTCAAAAATTGATCGTTGGACGGTCGACCGGGCGGTCGACCGCAGGGTCATTTCTGGCAAAACTGCTGCCAAACGGCTATTTTCTGGATTAGCCTATAAATACCCCATTTACAAGAGTTTTTCTCTAAGGTTTTTGGTGCGAATTTTTCATACTCTCTGGTGTTTTTGCTGCAATTAAAAGAAGTTTTTGAACTCATATTGAACAATCTATTTTGAGGTTTTTGCTAGGGTTTGGAAAATCAAAGAAGAGGTTTTTGGGAAAAGCTTTTGATTGAACTTCACCATCTTGATTTCTATTGTTTTCCCAAGGATTTTTTTTTGTGATTTTGATTTCCATTCCATTGGTTTTCTCCACACTTGAGCTAAAATCTACTATCTATATCTATAGGATATTTGTGTGGGAAAAGAAGATATAGTTTGTGGTTGTTGCTTTAGACCACCAAGTTGTAACCCAATCTTTACTTGCTTTGTGCTTTGGGTTGTATCCCTCAAGTTGTGAGGTGATCCTTATATTAGTTTGTGATTGGGAGTTTGTTGTATTGGTTGGGAGTTTGCCTCAAGGAGGAGGTTGTGATTGTTGGAGTTTGCCTCAAGGAGGAGGTTGTGCTTGTTGGCTTGGAGTGGTGCCTCAAGGAGGTTGTATTTGTAAAGAGAGGAGTTGGGTACTCCTTGTGAGAGTTCTTTGTGGACTTGCTAGTGGATTAGAAATCCTTCGTGTGTCGAAGGCGGGGATGTAGAGCTGGGTGCTCGAACCTCGAAACATATCTCTGTGTTTGCGATTGATCCATTGACTCTCTCTATCTCTCGCTTTACTTTGTGCCTTGCAACTATTCATATTGTGCATTCATATTTGCTTGGCTTGGTTGTGTGTGAATCATTTGTTGATCACACTTGAGTGTAATTTGCATTAAGTTTTTAAATTCCGCATTTAGTTCATAGATTAGCATTGTCACCTATTCACCCCCCCCTCTAGGTGACTTTTCAATTGGTATAAGAGCTAGTGCTCCTGATATTTAGGTTTAACCACCTAGGAGTGATCTTGGTTTGCTAATCTTCACTTGCATTTTCATTTGCACTCATACTAGTTTGCACTCATGGCTAGCCCTCCTATGTTTGACCATTTTAGACTTGATACTTGGAAGGTGGACATGACTAGGCATTTAAAAACACTAGGTCACCTAGTTTATCAAGCCATTACCATAGAATCCCTCCTAAATAGTAGAAGGCATAAGAAGGCCAATGCATTAGCACTTAGAGCACTTAGAGCATCTCTAAATGAATTTTTTTTACCCGTTTTTGATCACTATGATTCGGCTTTTGCAGTTTGGAGCATCTTGACGTCTCCCGAGCTTCCAAGGATAATTAACAAGATGAGGAGATCTAAAAGAGAAAAGTCCGAAGAGCAATGCCTCATGGTCCAAGGGAAGAACTCCCTTGAGGTACAATCGGATTCTCATATTGATGATAGCTCTAGTTCCTATTGCCATGGTTGTTTTGAAGTTCAAACTTTAAATATGGAACTTGCTCAAAAGCTTGAAAATTTGTTAGAAAAACATGATTTGTTGAAAGAAGATAATCTTGTGTTGAAAAATGAATTAAAGGATTTATGCTCTAATTTTGAATTGGTTTTGCAAGAGAAGGAAGAGATTGCAAGTGAATGTGACTCACTTAAATCTCAACTTGAACTTGCTTTAAAGGAAAATGAATTTTTGAAAAACAAAAATGATTGTGATGATATTGTAAAGCACAATGAGATTTTATCTTCAAAATTGGATTTTACTTTTAAAGAAAATCTTACTTTGAAAAATGATATTGATTCAATTACTAGAGAATTGGATTTGGTTTTGATTAAAAATAAATCTTTGCAAAAAGAGATTGATGTTTGCCATGCTAATGTTGCTTCATGTTCTAGCACACCTATTGCATGCTCCACTTTATCTTCTAACATTGAAAATGATATACTTGTTTTGAAGAAAAGTGTTGATAGTTTGGGCTCCACTTTGAGCCATTGTGCCATGAATCACACACGATTGGAAACCTTGATTCGCAAGAAACAAGTTCCAACCTTGCATGCACACCCATCTAGGCATACACATGCTTTTCATGATCACCACCATCATATGTATGCTCACGTGTACACATGTACACATTGTGGTCGAAAAGGCCACCTTGCTAGATTTTGTTATGATCGCATTTATCATGAAAATTTAGCAACTAATTATGTTTGGGTTAGAAAAGATACTAACCCCCGTGGACCCACAAAGAAATGGGTACCAAGATCCACCTCTTTGACTTTTGATGTAGGTGGGAGCTCTCGCGTCACGTGAGGGTATTGGTGCTTTGAGGTGGATGCATTCTAAGTTAAAAGGAGAACCATTTGGATGCTTCACTCTCAAGGAGATTTGGTGGGAGGACCATCGTGTTTTGGAGACATGGGGAGTTGCCCCTTTGGTTTTGGTAACAATCCCTTACTCCATTTAGTGTTTACATGCTTTTCATTTTTTTTATTATAGCATGTTGTATTTTATTGTCCATTATGCTTGTGCCATTATATTAAAGTTGTACATGTTTAGCTACTTGAGCACCCATGCTTCATTTGGAATCTACATTTAGTGTCTCACCTTGTTTAAACTAACATGTATGCTTTAGATCTAATGTACATGCATATGCACAATGATCATATGATGTTCATGATTCTATGATTTTGTGTTTTAATGATTCATGTGTTGATTAGTATGTTCATTGCTATACATGTATTGCAATTTGTAATCACCATTGTTTATATGATTCCATATTTTGTGTTTTCACAATTGTTTTGATATTATGTATATCTTGATTCTTATAGCATATGAATTTACATAAGGATCATTTTTAGAATAATTTTTGATTTATGACTTGTTTTATTCTTTATGATTTGAATATATGCTTAGATGTTAGTTTTCATGAAAACTAGGAGTTATACTTGTACATAGAATGGGCCACAAATAAACCTTTATATATGTTTGTGCTTGGATGCCTATTAGATGTGCTAGTATAGTCTAGTTTTGATGATTCATGCATTCAAACATGTATTCCTCATTTTTGGATATGTTTTATGATCATGTGTTTTCTATGATAAAGTGTTTTCACTTCATGTATATGTCTATTTTGCCAAACCTTAAGATATACATGTATGCCCCTTGAGTCATTTGCTTTTCATGCAAATCTATATTTTGGATTCAATTGTGTTTAGGGATATATATGTATACTTTTGCTTTGTCTAAACATACATATACCTTGAAGTATAAATTGACTTTTAATGAAGAGTTTAGATTTTCATGTTTTTAGGAGATTTCCTTTAGTAATGAAAATTTAGTTTTCATATGTTTATATTTTAAAGGAATTTCAATTGAGCTTGATTGTCCATTTTCATGATGATATGTTTCACACAACACTTGTACACTCACCCTATTTAATGTTTTCTCATGATTTAGTTTTCATGAGTACAAATTGTGCTATATGGATTTTGAGTGTTTTAGTGCCATGTGGTTTACATGCGTCTTCATGAAAAATATTTTTATTATTCCTTACTTGAAGGATTTCGTACTAGTTTACCCTCAATTTAACTAGTTGCGATATTCTTCATTTTGGTAGAGATTTTCAAACATACTATAATTTCAAATCTATTTTTGAAAACCCCTACCATCTAAGGGTGGTTGGATGGGAGATCATACTCATGTATGCTTTATAATGAAAATCATTTTAAATTTGCACATGATTGGGTGGTAGTTGATATGAGATATACACTTGATCTTATTGTTGTTTCAATTGGTATCATTGAATTCTTTCAATTGGTATCAATCTTGACATCCTTTTGTATACTCTTATATGTTTTGTTTTATATATATGTATGCATACACTTCATATAGTATCAATTTACAATTGGTATCTCTGTATCAAATTTTAAATTGGTATCTATTTCTTACATACATATATAGATGATTTATTTGTGCTTCAAGATATAATCACAAATTTTGTTTATGATAAGCTTGATTTTTTTAATGACCATCATTTTCAATTGATTCAATTTTCAATTGGTTTCTTTATACAAGCATTATCATTATCTTGCTTATGCTAAGCTTGAGCTTTAACATTATTTCAATTGACTTAATTTTCAATTGGTATCTTATTTCTAGCTTAAGCATATGTTTAGTTGGTATTTCATAAAGGGGGAGAAAACTCACATTTCAGCTTTTCAATTGGTATTTAGTTTACCATTGGTTTTGTTTCCCACTCCCTAACTTTATAATGAAAAATGATTAAAGAATGATTATTGATTTTTAATTGGTTTCATTTGCTTATAAAGATAAATATCTTCAATTGGTATCTAGATGCATTTGTTTACTCAAAATTGGTATCATTGTGTTTTTCAATTTGTATCATGTGTTTTATTTTCAATATGTTTTATGTTCACTTTCTTTTGGTATCATAATGCACTTCAATGACACATTTTTTTTAATTGGTATCATTTTTGGTTTCACCCCTTGAAGTAGTTTGTTTATTCTTTGTTTCATATATTTAGGGGAGAAGAATTCATATCTATTCTGTTTTTACCCCTTTGTTGATGATTGACAAAAAGGGGGAGAAGATTTATTGGAGTTGATATGCATGAGTTTTCAGTTTTATGTTCATTTCATCTCCATTGGTATTGGTATCAAGAGCATTATGAGTTTTGTTTTTATTAGTATCCATTGGTATCAAGAGCATGTTTTGGTAATTTAGTTGTTTTGTTTTAATTGGAATCAATAGCATGTTTCATATGCATATTCATTTTGTGTCAAGAACCTTGTTTATATGCATCTTATTGTTTGTTTATTCCTATGCATGAGTTAAGGGGGAGCTTCTTTGAAGCTTTACTTTAATCCATGCATATATAACTCCATGAGTTTTGTCATCATCAAAAAGGGGGAGATTGTTGGCCCAAAGGCCTTCCACTCTAGTTTTGATGATGATTAACTCATGTAGTTATGTGTACTAATAATCTTGTGATTTTAGTTTCAGATCATTAACCAAGATATTAGTTGGTGTTTAGCTTCAACAAGATGATTTGGAAGCTTGCACATGTTGATTCAAGAGCCCAAGCGTCAAAGATCATACATTGCACTTGCTCGGTGAATCAAGAGTTTTGGATCGAGCCGACTTGGAGATTGCGCTCTAGCTTGGAGTTTGCGCTCTACAAGAAGACTTAGGTATCCATAGTTTTAGTTTGGGTTTAGATCCTAATTGTAAAGATTAGAATAGTATGATATGCTCAAATTCACAACACACACACGTTTCATGTTTTGAATATTGGTTTCGGTTTTTCGGTTTTAGGTTTAACCGATCTTGGTTTTCATGAATAGATAGATCAAAACAAGTTTACATGATTTAATGTATATTAGATTTATTCTATATACATGCATGCTTAATTTCCTAGACAAACTTAGTTTTGACTTACCTATTTCATGTGTATTATGTTTTGGTATTTTCGTCAAAACATATTTTGGAATTAATGACAAAAACTATGATATGTATATGTTTCATGTATATTGGATTTCTATCCATATGCATCTTGTTTCAAAATGTTTAAATATCATGTTTTTGTATGTGGATATGTTTTGGAAAGTTATTTTGGAAAATCTAAGTTTTGAAAAATACTAGTTTTGGTCTTTGATAAAATTGGCAACACACCAAAATGAATTGATATGATTGATATATGTCTTGAAATTTTTATCACTAGTTTGTGTTTCAAAATAAAATGATAAAATAAGTTTTTATGGAAGTTTTAGCAAAGATAAAAATGTTTTTAAAATGTGTTTTTAACCATTTTTCTGTTCCAGGCTTCAACCAAGTCGACTAGCCCCCTGACTAGTCGACTAGGTCTGAGGTCGGTCGACCGGGCCGGTCGATCGACGTGCACAAACCTGTGCACGTTTTTGGTACAGACAGCGGTCGACCGGGACGGTCGACCGGAGCAGAATAGTCTGCTCTCTGGATTATTCGGTCGACCGGGGCGGTCGACCGTTAGTTGCCAACGGTCAAAAATTGACCGTTGGACGGTCGACCGGGCGGTCGACCGCAGGGTCATTTCTGGCAAAACTGCTGCCAAACGGCTATTTTCTGGATTAGCCTATAAATACCCCATTTGCAAGAGTTTTTCTCTAAGGTTTTTGGTGCGAATTTTTTCATACTCTCTGGTGTTTTTGCTGCAATTAAAAGAAGTTTTTGAACTCATATTGAACAATCTATTTTGAGGTTTTTGCTAGGGTTTGGAAAATCAAAGAAGAGGTTTTTGGGAAAAGCTTTTGATTGAACTTCACCATCTTGATTTCTATTGTTTTCCCAAGGATTTTTCTTTTGATTGAACTTCACCATCTTGATTTCTATTGTTTTCCCAAGGATTTTCCATTAGTTTTCTCCACACTTGAGCTAAAATCTACTATCTATATCTATAGGATATTTGTGTGGGAAAAGAAGATATAGTTTGTGGTTGTTGCTTTAGACCACCAAGTTGTAACCCAATCTTTACTTGCTTTGTGCTTTGGGTTGTATCCTCAAGTTGTGAGGTGATCCTTGTATTGGTTTGTGATTGGGAGTTTGTTGTATTGGTTGGGAGTTTGCCTCAAGGAGGAGGTTGTGATTGTTGGAGTTTGCCTCAAGGAGGAGGTTGTGCTTGTTGGCTTGGAGTGGTGCCTCAAGAAGGAGGTTGTATTTGTAAAGAGAGGAGTTGGGTACTCCTTGTGAGAGTTCTTTGTGGACTTGCTAGTGGATTAGAAATCCTTCGTGTGTCGAAGGCGGGGATGTAGAGCTGGGTGCTCGAACCTCGAAACATATCTCTGTGTTTGCGATTGATCCATTGACTCTCTCTCTCTCTCTATCTCTCGCTTTACTTTGTGCCTTGCAACTATTCATATTGTGCATTCATATTTGCTTGGCTTGGTTGTGTGTGAATCATTTGTTGATCACACTTGAGTGTAATTTACATTAAGTTTTTAAATTCCGCATTTAGTTCATAGATTAGCATTGTCACCTATTCACCCCCCCTCTAAGTGACTTTTCAATTGGTATCAGAGCTAGTGCTCCTGATATTTAGGTTTAACCACCTAGGAGTGATCTTGGTTTGCTAATCTTCACTTGCATTTTCATTTGCACTCATACTAGTTTGCACTCATAGCTAGCCCTCCTATGTTTGACCATTTTAGACTTGATACTTGGAAGGTGGACATGACTAGGCATTTAAAAACACTAGGTCATCTAGTTTATCAAGCCATTACCATAGAATCCCTCCCAAATAGTAGCAAGCATAAGAAGGCCAATGCATTAGCACTTAGAGCACTTAGAGCATCTCTAAATGAATTTCTTTTACCCGTTTTTGATCACTATGATTCGGCTTTTGCAGTTTGGAGCATCTTGACGTCTCCCGAGCTTCCAAGGATAATTAACAAGATGAGGAGATCTAAAAGAGAAAAGTCCGAAGAGCAATGCCTCATGGTCCAAGGGAAGAACTCCCTTGAGGTACAATCGGATTCTCATATTGATGATAGCTCTAGTTCCTATTGCCATGGTTGTTTTGAAGTTCAAACTTTAAATATGGAACTTGCTCAAAAACTTGAAAATTTGTTAGAAAAACATGATTTGTTGAAAGAAGATAATCTTGTGTTGAAAAATGAATTAAAGGATTTATGCTCTAATTTTGAATTGGTTTTGCAAGAGAAGGAAGAGATTGCAAGTGAATGTGACTCACTTAAATCTCAACTTGAACTTGCTTTAAAGGAAAATGAATTTTTGAAAAACAAAAATGATTGTGATGATGTTGTAAAGTACAATGAGATTTTATCTTCAAAATTGGATTTTACTTTTAAAGAAAATCTTACTTTGAAAAATGATATTGATTCAATTACTAGAGAATTGGATTTGGTTTTGATTAAAAATAAATCTTTGCAAAAAGAGATTGATGTTTGCCATGCTAATGTTGCTTCATGTTCTAGCACACCTATTGCATGCTCCACTTTATCTTCTAACATTGAAAATGATATACTTGTTTTGAAGAAAAGTGTTGATAGTTTGGGCTCCACTTTGAGCCATTGTGCCATGAATCACACACGATTGGAAACCTTGGTTCGCAAGAAACAAGTTCCAACCTTACATGCACACCCATCTAGGCATACACATGCTTTTCATGATCACCACCATCATATGTATGCTCACGTGTACACATGTACACATTGTGGTCGAAAAGGCCACCTTGCTAGATTTTGTTATGATCGCATTTATCATGAAAATTTAGCAACTAATTATGTTTGGGTTAGAAAAGATACTAACCCCCGTGGACCCACAAAGAAATGGGTACCAAGATCCACCTCTTTGACTTTTGATGTAGGTGGGAGCTCTCGCGTCACGTGAGGGTATTGGTGCCTTGAGGTGGATGCATTCTAAGCTAAAAGGAGAACCATTTGGATGCTTCACTCTCAAGGAGATTTGGTGGGAGGACCATCGTGTTTTGGAGACATGGGGAGTTGCCCCTTTGGTTTTGGTAACAATCCCTTACTCCATTTAGTGTTTACATGCTTTTCATTTTTTTATTATAGCATGTTGTATTTTATTGTCCATTATGCTTGTGCCATTATATTAAAGTTGTACATGTTTAGCTACTTGAGCACCCATGCTTTATTTGGAATCTACATTTAGTGTCTCACCTTGTTTAAACTAACATGTATGCTTTAGATCTAATGTACATGCATATGCACAATGATCATATGATGTTCATGATTCTATGATTTTGTGTTTTAATGATTCATGTGTTGATTAGTATGTTCATTGCTATACATGTATTGCAATTTGTAATCACCATTGTTTATATGATTCCATATTTTGTGTTTTAACAATTGTTTTGATATTATGTATATCTTGATTCTTATAGCATATGAATTTACATAAGGATCATTTTTAGAATAATTGTTGATTTATGACTTATTTTATGCTTTATGATTTGAATATATGCTTAGATGTTAGTTTTCATGAAAACTAGGAGTTATACTTGTACATAGAATGGGCCACAAATAAACCTTTATATATGTTTGTGCTTGGATGCCTATTAGATGTGCTAGTATAGTCTAGTTTTGATGATTCATGCATTCAAACATGTATTCCTCATTTTTGGATATGTTTTATGATCATGTGTTTTCTATGATAAAGTGTTTTCACTTCATGTATATGTCTATTTTGCCAAACCTTAAGATATACATGTATGCCCCTTGAGTCATTTGCTTTTCATGCAAATCTATATTTTGGACTCAATTGTGTTTAGGGATATATATGTATACTTTTGCTTTGTCTAAACATACATATACCTTGAAGTATAAATTGACTTTTAATGAAGAGTTTAGATTTTCATGTTTTTAGGAGATTTCCTTTAGTAATGAAAATTTAGTTTTCATATGTTTATATTTTAAAGGAATTTCAATTGAGCTTGATTGTCCATTTTCATGATGATATGTTTCACACAACACTTGTACACTCACCCTATTTAATGTTCTCTCATGATTTAGTTTTCATGAGTACAAATTGTGCTATATGGATTTTGAGTGTTTTAGTGCCATGTGGTTTACATGCGTCTTCATGAAAAATATTTTTATTATTCCTTACTTGAAGGATTTCGTACTAGTTTACCCTCAATTTAACTAGTTGCGATATTCTTCATTTTGGTAAAGATTTTCAAACATACTATAATTTCAAATCTATTTTTGAAAACCCCTACCATCTAAGGGTGGTTGGATGGGAGATCATGCTCATGTATGCTTTATAATGAAAATCATTTTAAACTTGCACATGATTGGGTGGTAGTTGATATGAGATATACACTTGATCTTATTGTTGTTTCAATTGGTATCATTGAATTCTTTCAATTGGTATCAATCTTGACATCCTTTTGTATACTCTTATATGTTTTGTTTTATATATGTATGCATACACTTCATATAGTATCAATTTACAATTGGTATCTCTGTATCAAATTTTAAATTGGTATCTATTTCTTACATACATATATAGATGATTTATTTGTGCTTCAAGATATAATCACAAATTTTGTTTATGATAAGCTTGATTTTTTTTTAATGACCATCATTTTCAATTGATTCAATTTTCAATTGGTTTCTTTATACAAGCATTATCATTATCTTGCTTATGCTAAGCTTGAGCTTTAACATTATTTCAATTGACTTAATTTTCAATTGGTATCTTATTTCTAGCTTAAGCATATGTTTAGTTGGTATTTCATAAAGGGGGAGAAAACTCACATTTCAGCTTTTCAATTGGTATTTAGTTTACCATTGGTTTTGTTTCCCACTCCCTAACTTTATAATGAAAAATGATTAAAGAATGATTATTGATTTTTAATTGGTTTCATTTGCTTATAAAGATAAATATCTTCAATTGGTATCTAGATGCATTTGTTTACTCAAAATTGGTATCATTGTGTTTTTCAATTTGTATCATGTGTTTTATTTTCAATATGTTTTTATGTTCACTTTCTTTTGGTATCATAATGCACTTCAATGACACATTTTTTTTAATTGGTATCATTTTTGGTTTCACCCCTTGAAGTAGTTTGTTTATTCTTTGTTTCATATATTTAGGGGGAGAAGAATTCATATCTATTCTGTTTTTACCCCTTTGTTGATGATTGACAAAAAGGGGGAGAAGATTTATTGGAGTTGATATGCATGAGTTTTCAGTTTTATGTTCATTTCATCTCCATTGGTATTGGTATCAAGTGCATTATGAGTTTTGTTTTTGTTAGTATCCATTGGTATCAAGAGCATGTTTTGGTAATTTAGTTGTTTTGTTTTAATTGGAATCAATAGCATGTTTCATATGCATATTCATTTTGTGTCAAGAACCTTGTTTATATGCATCTTATTGTTTGTTTATTCCTATGCATGAGTTAAGGGGGAGCTTCTTTGAAGCTTTACTTTAATCCATGCATATATAACTCCATGAGTTTTGTCATCATCAAAAAGGGGGAGATTGTTGGCCCAAAGGCCTTCCACTCTAGTTTTGATGATGATTAACTCATGTAGTTATGTGTACTAATAATCTTGTGATTTTAGTTTCAGATCATTAACCAAGATATTAGTTGGTGTTTAGCTTCAACAAGATGATTTGGAAGCTTACACATGTTGATTCAAGAGCCCAAGCGTCAAAGATCATACATTGCACTTGCTCGGTGAATCAAGAGTTTTTGGATCGAGCCGACTTGGAGATTGCGCTCTAGCTTGGAGTTTGCGCTCTACAAGAAGACTTAGGTATCCATAGTTTTAGTTTGGGTTTAGATCCTAATTGTAAAGATTAGAATAGTATGATATGCTCAAATTCACAACACACACACGTTTCATGTTTTGAATATTGGTTTTCAGTTTTTCGGTTTTAGGTTTAACCGATCTTGGTTTTCATGAATAGATAGATCAAAACAAGTTTACATGGTTTAATGTATATTAGATTTATTCTATATACATGCATTCTTAATTTCCTAGACAAACTTAGTTTTGACTTACCTATTTCATGTGTATTATGTTTTGGTATTTTCGTCAAAACATATTTTGGAATTAATGACAAAAACTATGATATGTATATGTTTCATGTATATTGGATTTCTATCCATATGCATCTTGTTTCAAAATGTTTAAATATCATGTTTTTGTATGTGGATATGTTTTGGAAAGTTATTTTGGAAAATCCAAGTTTTGAAAAATACTAGTTTTGGTCTTTGATAAAATTGGCAAGACACCAAAATGAATTGATATGATTGATATATGTCTTGAAATTTTTATCACTAGTTTGTGTTTCAAAATAAAATGATAAAACAAGTTTTTATGGAAGTTTTAGCAAAGATAAAAATGTTTTTAAAATGTGTTTTTAACCATTTTTCTGTTCCAGGCTTCAACCAAGTCGACTAGCCCCCTGACTAGTCGACTAGGTCTGAGGTCGGTCGACCGGGCCGGTCGACCGACGTGCACAAACCTGTGCACGTTTCTGGTACAGACAGCGGTCGACCGGGACGGTCGACCGGAGCAGAATAGTCTGCTCTCTGGATTATTCGGTCGACCGGGGCGGTCGACCGCTAGTTGCCAACGGTCAAAAATTGACCGTGGGACGGTCGACCGGGCGGTCGACCGCAGGGTCATTTCTGGCAAAACTGCTGCCAAACGGCTATTTTCTGGATTAGCCTATAAATACCCCATTTGCAAGAGTTTTTCTCTAAGGTTTTTGGTGCGAATTTTTTCATACTCTCTGGTGTTTTTGCTGCAATTAAAAGAAGTTTTTGAACTCATATTGAACAATCTATTTTGAGGTTTTGCTAGGGTTTGGAAAATCAAAGAAGAGGTTTTTGGGAAAAGCTTTTGATTGAACTTCACCATCTTGATTTCTATTGTTTTCTCAAGGATTTTTCTTTGTGATTTTGATTTCCATTCCATTGGTTTTCTCCACACTTGAGCAAAAATCTACTATCTATATCTATAGGATATTTGTGTGGGAAAGAAGATATAGTTTGTGGTTGTTGCTTTAGACCACCAAGTTGTAACCCAATCTTTACTTGCTTTGTGCTTTGGGTGTATCCCTCAAGTTGTGAGGTGATCCTTGTATTGGTTTGTGATTGGGAGTTTGTTGTATTGGTTGGGAGTTTGCCTCAAGGAGGAGGTTGTGATTGTTGGAGTTTGCCTCAAGGAGGAGGTTGTGCTTGTTGGCTTGGAGTGGGGCCTCAAGAAGGAGGTTGTATTTGTAAAGAGAGGAGTTGGGTACTCCTTGTGAGAGTTCTTTGTGGACTTGCTAGTGGATTAGAAATCCTTCGTGTGTCGAAGGCGGGATGTGGAGCTGGGTGCTCGAACCTCAAAACATATCTCTGTGTTTGCGATTGATCCATTGACTCTCTCTATCTCTCGCTTTACTTTGTGCCTTGCAACTATTCATATTGTGCATTCATATTTGCTTGGCTTGGTTGTGTGTGAATCATTTGTTGATCACACTTGAGTGTAATTTGCATTAAGTTTTTAAATTCCGCATTTAGTTCATAGATTAGCATTGTCACCTATTCACCCCCCCTCTAGGTGACTTTTCAGTGATATCATGACAAGAGGGTGATATTCGTTAAGTGACAAGTCATGCGGGAATCACAGACGCGAAGGTAGCAGACGCGATAATAGCGGACGCGGGAATAGCAGACGCGATAATAGCGGACGCGGGAATAGCAGACGCGATAATAGCGGACGCGGGAATAGCAGACGCGATAATAGCGGACGCGGGAATAGCAGACGCGATAATAGCGGACGCGGGAATAGCAGACGCGATAATAACGTTGCGTTGATGCCACAAACGCGGGGTTTCGACGCCCGCGATCCAGAAGTACGCGGACGCGGACGTGGGTTCCGCGTCGCGTTAGCACGAGGAGAACACAGACGCGGGCATTAGCTTCGCGTCGTGCAGACACAAAAGGGGCACAGACGCGGGCAGGGACTCCGCGTTGCGTCAATATAAGAACGCGGAAACCGCGTTAAGGCGTTGCCTGGACGCGGGAGCGAGATCCGCGTCGGTCAATATAAAAAAAGGAGGAGGAAGAGAGGAAAAGGGTGATTACTTTGGTGATGGTGATATAACCAAGTGGAGCTGAGAAACATAACGATCCCAGTCACCTCTCTTTCGAGATAGTGAGAGACCGGAGGTTGAACTGAGAAACCTGACGGTCCCAATCACCTCTCTTTCGAGATAGTGAGAGACCGGAGGCTGAACTGTCGCACGAGTTGTTCTATCCTATTACAAGCATTACAGTATATCAGACATGATCATAGATTACAACACACAGCCCCGTACAACCACACTGTACTGAGACAAAATACAACATAACAATGATTAATTACAAGTCCATTTTCTGGCGAGGAAAGTCACTCGCCTAAAATGCCAATTTGAAGTTTTACGCGTCTGATTCCCCGGGAGAGGAAAACCACGAAGCGATCAAAGGAAAGAGGCTTGGCCCTTGGATGGTCGCTGGCCCTAGGGTGGTGCGCCGCCCCTTGGTGGTGGCCTAGGGAGTGGCCGGCCCCAAGGAGAAGGAGGAGGAGCGGGAAGGGAAGGTGATTTTGTTGGTATTGGTGTCGTTATAATCGTCACCGGAATGATTACCGGAATAATCGTAAACGATTATCGGAATAATCACCGGAGATGATACCGACGAAGAAGAGCTCGGCCCAATCCAAAGGAGTGGCCGGCCCTTGAGGAGATGATGGCGGGTGGTTTTGTGGAGAGGTTTGTGGTGGTGGTAGTTTTGGAGAAGGTAAAGGAGAAGGTGGAGGCTTTGGTGGAGTTGTTGAAGTTGTGATGGTTTAAATGGAGATGGAGGAGGAAGAAGATGAAGGTAGGGAGTTAGAGAAGTTGTAGTGGTTGTTGTTGTGGTGGAGATGAAGGAGGAATTGGTGGTGGTTAAAGGGTTGGTGAAGAGAAAAATGAAGTGAAATGAAGAAGGAAAGGTTTATATAAGAATTGGATTTTGTAAAGGTGATGTAAAAATATTTAGGGAAGGGGGTTTTTTGTAAAAATGGAGAGGTGAGGTGTCTCTTGGCCGGCCATGGTGATGGGAGAGGTGTTTGAGTGATTTGGGATATTTTGGAGAAGATATTTTTGGTGGAGAAGATATTTTGGAGAAGATATTGTTGGTGGAAGATTGGAGAAGTTTGGAGAATTTGGTGGAAGGAAAGAAAAAGGAAAAAGGAAAAGAAAATGAAAAAAAGGAAGATATTTTCTTGAAAGAAAAAGTGAAAACAATTAGAGTGGCGGATTCCCGGGATTCGGTTGCGAATGCGGAAAAGTTTCGGAAAAATACCGAAATCGTCCCGAAATCAAGTATCTCGGAACGACCCACAAAAATTCTCAAAAATCAAGAATATTATGCTAAGACTCATGGTGAAATTCGTTTCAAGAAATTCTTTATAGGTTTTGAATTAAAAATCCTGGAATCGGCCGCCAGTATCGATCGACGCCAGAACTGGCAAAAATCCGATAAATTCTGAAAATTCTCAAAAAATGAATTAAGGTAGTAAATATTATTCTAAGTAGATATATAAAAGCGGTTTATCAAAATTTGATCCCATTTGTAAATTAAAAATCCAGGAATAAACCAGCGGTACCGATTAATCCCGATTTTAGGGTGTTTATAAAAATAATTCAGAAAAAATCTGAAAAATTATGAAAAATCTAAAATATTTGAAAACAGTGTTTAAAACTAAAATTGACCCAATCTGATTGTCAGAGAGATCAAATCACGTAGTACCTTCCATTGCAAGAGAAAATAATAAATAATAAAAAAAATCAGGATACGCATCTGAGTACGTATTCTGAGGATGGGATGTTACAATCCATCCACCTTACAGAAAATTTCGTCCTCGAAATTTCAGGAAGGGGGATATGACGGTAAAGAAGAATAGGAAGGAGGAATTTTACCAACTAAGATGCGAATAGTTGAGGGTAACGCTCACGAATAACATCCTCTCTTCCCATGTGGCCTCCCCTGGAACATGTCTATTCCAAGAAACCAATACTAGTGGTATTGTCTTATTCTTTAGAGTCTTGATACCTTTGTCCAGAATGGCCATCGGTTGCTCTCTATAAGATAGATCTGGTTGTAGTTCCAGTTCTGAGTGATTTAGAATATGGCTCTCATCTTTGACATACTTCCGTAGCTGTGATATGTGAAAGACATTATGAATTCCTTCTAATGACGGCGGTAATGCCAATCGGTAAGCTACTTCTCCCACGCGATCCAAAATCTCGAAAGGGCCGATATATCTTGGACTAAGTTTCCCGCGCGTACCGAATCGGATTACCCCTTTTGTTGGTGATATCTTTAAAAATACATGATCACCTGTTCTGAATTCTAATGGTCTCCTGTTAGTGTCAGCCCAACTTTTCTGTCGGCTCTGTGCTGCCCGGAGGTGATCTCTAATAATTCTGACTTTGTCTGTTGTCTGAATGAGTATATCTGGCCCCAAAAGTCTTCTCTCACCGACTTCGTCCCAACATAACGGCTGAAAAGTCACCTAGAGGGGGGGGGGTGAATAGGTGACAATGCTAATCAAAGGGCAAATAAAAATTTAAAGCTACAACAATTACAAACAAGAATCACAAGATGAATGCAAGCAAGTAAGTATGACAATGAATATGATGAGCAAGTAATAAGTGCAATCAAAATAGAGTAAGAATTGCAAGAATGTAAACCAATCGCAAACACAAGGATATGTTATCGAGGTTCGAGCACCCAACTCTACTCCCCGCCTTCCCCAGAAGGATTCCGACCACTTCCACTATCACAAAGATATCAAATACAATGGAGTACCCAACTCCTACAATCTCAAGAACAAGTAATTTCCTTGGTAGTCAAAAGACCACAAACTCTCTCTTTCAAATATCTCTTCCCTTACAAAGGTCCTTAGAGAATATTGAGTAGGAATGAAGCTCTTGTTGTAAGTGAAGAAAGAAAATTAAATCAGAGAGTATTTGAAAACCCTTCAGAAAATCAGTGAGAAATTCAGCACAAAAATCAAGAAACAAGTCTCTTTGAAAGCCTTAAACTTTTGAATTTTCTAGCAAAAATTGTTGTAACAAATCTCTCCCCAAACACCCCTATTTATAGGAGAGGGCTAGGGTTTAGGGATAAAACATAATTACTGAAGTTTAGGAGGTAATTAGATCAAAATATATCCTTAAACGAGTTTTTAAACACAAAAGACAAAAATAAACAGCTCACTTAAAATCTGCCCGTTACTGTTCAACGGATACATCGGTCGACTGGGCCGGTCGACCGGTAGTACAAAAATATGACCGTTATAGGCCAGCGGTCGACCGACCCGGTCGACTGAAACAACCTGTGAGCAAAAACAAATATCTCGGTCGACCGCCCCGGTCGACTGGCAGACATGCACACTGATACGTGCCTCTGCCAGAACTGCGGTCGACTGGTCCGGTCGACCGGACCAGACTGACACAGACTCGGTCGACTGTCCCGGTCGACCGGATCAGGTCAAAAATCAATTTTAAGAAAGAAAACAAAGAGGATTTTGATTTTAACAAAAATACTTTTGAAAAGGGAATAGTATAAAATATAAAGATGTATTTGTAGGCAAAAACTTGTATGCAAAATATTTTTGTATAATTTATAAGAAATTTTTTGGAACGAGCATGTGCGCAAAAACGTGTGTGATAGAGCTTCAAACCTATCCACTATTCTTTAACATACTATAAACTGAAAAACAAATTACATGAAGACTTCTTGAGCTATCTTCAAGTTTTTGAGCCATCCAATGCCTTGCTAGTACCTTCTCTTCTATGATCCTTCCTTGATGTACAATTTGCCTTCCTTGCTTGGTGGAACTTAGAAGTTCTTGCAATAGCTAAGCAAATGGTCTCTAAACATGGTACAAAACCTGAAACTCATCTTAACAAACTTGTTAGTACCAAATAGCTCTAATTTGGTTTGTCATCATCAAAACACAAAACAATTGGAGAGTGTAACCTCTTGGGCCAACAATCTCCCCCTTTTTGATGATGACAAAACAAATAGGCTATTGACAAAAATATAGGGAGGAGAAAACTCCCCCTCAAATTATGCTATACATAAAACACAAGAATATGCTCTAGATACCAATAATTGAAATGATGCACCAATTAATTAAACTAATATAAAACACAAAAATTGCTCTTGATACCAAAAATACCAAAACAACTAAAACACAAGAATTCTCAAAATACATGAATTCAAAAACTCATACATAAAACTCATAAAACAAATCTTTAAAATTAAAGCATATAAATTCATATGGAACCAAGACCAAATGAACTTATTTTTGTCATGTAAACTTATTCTCCCCCTTTTTGTCATACATCAAAAAGGGTTATGAAAAACATGTCTATTCAATAATACAAACATTAAGTTCTCCACAAATAAACGAAAATCTAGCAAAATCAAGAGGTTTAGTGAAAATATCGGCTAGTTGTAAATCCGTGGAAACATAATCAATATCTATATCACCTTTCTCAAAATGATCTCTAAGAAAGTGATATCTAATCTCAATGTGCTTGGTCTTACTATGTTGATTTGCATTTTTGGTCATGTGTATAGTACTAGTATTATCACAAAATATTTTTATATGATCAAAGTGCAAATCAAAATCAAGGAGAGTATGTTTCATCCAAAGGACTTGTGCACAACAAGCCCCCGCGGCAACATACTCCGCCTCGGCGGTTGAGAGAGCTACGGAATTTTGTTTCCTAGAGGACCATGAAACAAGACAATTACCAAGAAATTGACATGTCCCACTAGTGAAAAGTCACCTAGAGGGGGGGGTGAATAGGTGACAATGCTAATCACGGGGCAAATTAAAAATTTAAAGCTACAACAATCAAGTTCCACAAGATGAATGCAAGCAAGTAAATATGACAATGATTATGATGAGCAAGAATAAGAGCAAATATAGTAAAAGAGTGCAAGAAAGTAAACCAATCGCAAACACAAGGATATGTTATCGAGGTTCGAGCACCCAGCTCTACTCCCCGCCTTCCCCAGAAGGATTCTAGCTACTTCCACTATCACAAAGAACAATTACAACCGGAGTACCCAACTCCTCAATTACAATCACAAGAATATCTGAGTAGTCACAAGACCACAAACTCTCTCTTTCAAAAATCTCTTCCCTTACAAAGGTCCTTAGAGAATAATGAGTAGAATTGAAGCTCTTTTGTGTGTAAGGAAAAGAAATTGAAATCAGAGAAAAACTTTTGAAAACCCTTCAGAAAATTGAGAGAATTTAGCATAAAAACCAAGAACTTTGAAAGCCTTAAACTTTTGAATTTTTAGCAATAATTGTTGTAACAAATCTCTCCCCAAACACCCCTATTTATAGGAGAGGGCTAGGGTTTAGGGATAAAACATAATTACTGATGTTTAGGAGGTAATTAGATCAAAATATATCTTTAAACGAATTTTTAAACACAAAAGACAAAAATAAACAGCTCTTAAAAATCTGCCCGTTACTGTTCAAACGGTCAGATCGGTCGACTGGTGCGGTCGACCGCTAGTTAAAAAATTTGACCGTTACAGGCATTCGGTCGACCGACCCGGTCGACTGATAAAACCTGTGAGCAAAAACAAAATCTCGGTCGACCGCCCCGGTCGACCGGCAGACGTGCACACTGATACGTGCCTCTGCCAGGACTGCGGTCGACTGGTCCGGTCGACCGGACCAGACTGACACAGACTCGGTCGACTGTCCCGGTCGACCGGATCAGGTCAAAAATCGATTTTAAGAAAGAAAACAAAGAGGATTTTGATTTTAACAAAAATACTTTTGAACAGGGAATAGTATAAAATACAAAGATGTATTTGTAGGCAAAAACTTGTATGCAAAATATTTTTGTATAATTTATGAGAAATTATTTTGGAATGAGCATGTGCGCAAAAACGTGTGTGATAGAGCTTCAAACCTATCCACTATTCTTTAACATACTATAAACTGAAAAACAAATTACATGAAGACTTCTTGTGCTATCTTCAAGTCTTTGTGTAACGCCCCGATCCCACGGGTACGGGAACGTCACTGCAACGTACATACGCAGGTCGGAAATACCCTCACGTATATACGCTAAGCATTAGTACAAGCGAGAATCAGAGTACGACAAGCGTAGCGTCCATTCATATGCCAACACAAGAAATACAAAGTACAAGGTTATCACAAGTTGCGACATACTTTTACATATCACATGCATCATATATCACAACTGAGCACAAAAGTACGATTTACAATATAATTACAATATGCTCACGAGCTGATGGGGGATTCCGCGAGCTCAAAATGAAGATCAGGTACAACAGAAACCGAGACTAGTCAACTTGCTCGGCAAGGAAAGCTTGATCTTCCACAGAAGGCTCCACCTCGATCCAAGGTTCGGAACCTGGACATGCAAATTCAAGGGAGTCAGGACCTCCCAACAAGTGATCAGGTTGCAGCCGAGTGGCATAAGAAATAAGAGTACGAAAGTTGGTACAATATCAAGAATAATCATCCAGCAAGTAAAAGGAGCATAGCATGTTATAAACGTAAGGGCATTGTATAAGCTTAGGCTATAGCTCCATGAGACCAGTACTTCGAGGGGATAATCCAAACAAGGAAACCCTCATCTATATACCTTCATCTCATGTCACCGTAATCCAAGCGCATACAACAACCACAGTTAACGTCTTTTATTATTATTATTATTATTATTATTATTATTATTATTACTCGTCTTACCCTGATATCTAGCTATGTGAACTAGCGTCCCAGCACACATAGATCCATATCCGAGTAAAGTAAGGTTGTTATTGGAAACCAGCGGGGGTATCAACGAACTATGTTTACAGTGGGTCCCGTACATACCCGGGACCACGGCCCAGGGTGTTCCGTTGCTTGGTGACGGAACCTGCCGCAAGGCGATTCAGGAGGGTCTTATGTATGCCCTTATCATGATGGTACCAGGAATGAGGGAGCCAGCTCTCCCCTCGGTCCCCTGGAGGCCCACAGGTCAGACCGGAAATTTAGTTGCACAACATACCTAATACCACTGTAAACACGAACACATATTGATAGCCGCATATTTCCCCCGACCCGATGCAAGTTGTCTCATTATGATTTATTAGATGATTTATCAGATTCCGGGAATGAGCAAGAACAAGTCAGGAATGTCATGAATACAGGTATATCAGGAGTACTGGTTCGTACTATAATGTATCACATGTGTATCAGGAGTACAGTTGTACTGTCAAGCTGTCAGGTCATCATTCCCGTTATCGTGATAATTATGAAAGTCATGTGTATCATGCCTTATGTTGATAGATAGCATGATAAGAGGTGATATTCATCAAGTAACAAGCCTCGCAAATAGCAACATAATATACATGATCCAAAGATAATGTTCATAATCAAAGAAGTAATTAACCATAATAAATAGTCAAGATTAGTCGACTAGGAAAGACAAGTAGTCGACTCATGAAAGAGTTAGTCGACTATAGAAAGGGGACAAGTCGACTAAGAAAGCTGCGTTTGGGAAAGCTGCGTTTTTCAGAGTAAAGTTAGTCGACTAAGGCGTTTGGGTTAGTCGACTGGTCAAGTCTGCGTCTCAAAGAGCCGCGTTTCAAGAAGCTGCGTTAGTCGAATAGGAACAGTAGGTAGTCGACTAGGGAAATCTGCGTTTCAAGGAACCGCGTTTTCAGAAGGGAAGTTAGTCGACTAGGGGAATACACCAAGTCGACTAATAAAGTGTGCGTCTCAAAGAGCTGCGTTTGCAGAGAAAGGCTAGTCGACTGGACGCAAGGGAGTAGTCGACTAACTATGCTGCGTTTCAGAATCAAGGGTGCGTTTCCAAAGGATTAGTCGACTGATAAATTAGTCAAGTCGACTAATGAAGTTCAAAACTGAGAGCAGATCCTATTATTTGAGAGCTGCGTTTCAAAGGGTTAGTCGACTTGCGTTTGGGCCAAGTCGACTAATAGAGTCCAGAACAGAACAGAAATTAGTTCTTGAGGGTTGTGTTTTGTTTACAATCATGAAATAATATCCAAGTCTTGGCGAGTAGAAATACTCGCCTAAAGTGCGTCTGACGCAGAGAAACGCGGTCCCAATCCAACAGGAGGGTGCCGGTTCTCACAAGTTGATGGAAAGGGTTGTGGTTGCTTTGGAGAAGATGGAGGTGCAAGTCTAGTTCATCAAGCCAAAACGGGATCTTGCAAACGTTGTTGCGGGGGACGAAACTATAGTCCGTTAGAAAGAGGTTGTTGAGGAGGTGAAGGTGGTACGCTTGGTGGAGGCTAAGGTGGTGCAGGTGGTGGTGGAAATGGTGGTGAAGCTTTTTGGTGAAAGTGGGTTCTTTGAGGTTCTCTTGGTGAAAGAGGTTGAAGAAGATGGTGTTTGTTGGTGAAAATGGAGGAGGAGATGGAGTAGAAGGATTTGTGGTGGAGAGAATGGCTTTGGTGGGTGGTGGTGATGGCCGGCCAAGGAGCTTGGGGGGTTGTGGTGGCTGTTGGAGCTTGCTGGAACAAGAAGAAGAAGGAAATGAAGGAGAGAGATGAAAGAAGTTATATATATATAGAAGGGGAAAATAATATAATAATTGCCATCCTCACTTCCCTCCAAGGAATGCTGCGTCTCAAGGCTGCGTCTAGGCAAAAAGAAGCCAAACGCGGGATTCAATGGCTGCGTCCAATAGAAAACGCAAAAGCTGCGTTTCAAGGGAAAGTCAAAAGGCATGGGTGATTGGACAAGAGTTGCTTTAGCCCATAAGCATTAAATGCAGCAAGGGAAGGGTCTCCGCATTTAATGATGGATCCAGTTGGCCAAAACTCGCGTTTGAGGAAGGAGAGAGAAAAATGGAAAAAAAAGAGAGAAGTGAAATAGTAAAATGATTTCCCGGTATCTGGGAAAATACCGAGAACTCTGGAAAGGTCCAAAAATTGAAGTGTCTCGGAAAGCTTTCCAAAAATTCTCAAAAATCATAAATATTATATAAAGATTTTTGGTGAAATCTGTTTTCAGAAACTCATCTCCATTTTCAAGATAAAAATCATAAGGTCAACCGTCAATCTCGGTATACACCGGATTGACCGGGTCTTGATAAAATCTGATAAATCCCAAAAAATGTATTTAGATAGAAAATATGATTTTAAGAAATAATGTCTAAAGGCACTTTTATAAATTCTAAACCGTTTGTAAATTAAAATTCCGGGAATCGGTCAACGGTACTGGCCGACACCGGTTTTGAAGATTTACAACTTAATTCTGAAAAATTCCAGAAAATCATGAAAAAATCTAGAATATTAAAGGATAATATTTGAAACTAAAATTAGTCAAATCTAAATACCAAACAGATCAAATCAAGCAGTACTGCTATATGAGTAAATATTCAAATAGTAGAAAATAATAAAATAAAATAAAAAGAATACGCCCAAAAATCAAGATACGTAACTGTGTACGTATGAAGAGGATGGGGTATTACACTCTATCCACCTTACAAAAAATTTCGTCCTCGAAATTTCAGGAAGGGAAGATGACGGTAGAGGAGAATAGGAAGAAAGGGTTTTACCAACTAAGTTGTAAATAGATGCGGGTAACGCTCACGGATGACGTCCTCTCGTTCCCATGTGGCTTCTCCTGGCACATGCCTATTCCAAGAAACCAATACTAATGGTATTGCCTTATTTTTCAAAGTCTTGATACTTTTGTCCAGGATGGCCATCGGTTGCTCTTTATAAGACAGATCTGATTGTAATTCCAGTTCGGAGTGATCTAGAATGTGACTCTCATCCTTGACATACTTCCTCAACTGTGATACATGGAATACATTGTGTACTCCTTCTAAAGATGGCGGTAATGCCAATCGGTAAGACACATCTCCCACACGATCCAAAATTTCGAATGGGCCGATGTATCTCGGACTAAGTTTTCCATGAGTACCGAACCGGATTACCCCTTTTGTGGGTGATATCTTCAAAAATACATGATCACCTGATTTGAATTCCAAGGGTCTTCTATTTGTGTCAGCCCAACTCTTCTGTCGGCTCTGTGCTGCCCGGAGGTGATCTCTGATAACTCGGACCTTGTCTGTTGTCTGAACTAGAATGTCTGGTCCCATAAGTTTTCTTTCGCCTACTTCGTCCCAACATATCGGTGATCTGCATTTCCTGCCATACAATGCCTCATATGGTGCCATTTTGATACTGGCCTGATAGTTGTTATTATAAGAAAATTCCACCAAATGAATGTAGTCTTCCCATGACCCTTTAAATTCTATCATGCAGGCTCGTAACATGTCTTCAAGGATCTGGATAGTCCGTTCAGATTGTCCGTCTGTCTGGGGGTGATATGAAGTACTGAATTTCAGACGAGTTCCTAAATTCTCTTGGAGACTTTCCCAGAAATGAGATCGGAATCTTGTATCTCTATCTGACACGATGCTAACTGGGACTCCATGTAGACGAACTATTTCTCTCATATATTTGTCTGCCAGAACTTCTGTTGACTGACCTACTCTGAATGGTAAGAAGTGAGCTGATTTTGTGAGACGGTCAACGATCACCCATACTGCATTGTTACCCTTAGGACTGCGGGGTAGTGCTGTAACAAAATCCATGGTGATATGTTCCCACTTCCACTCGGGTATTGGTAAGGGCTGAAGGAGTCCAGCTGTTCTCTGGTGTTCTATCCTTATCTGTTGGCAAACTAAGCACTTGGCCACATACTGGGCTATCTCCCTCTTCATAGCATTCCACCAAAACTTCTGTTTCAAATCTTGATACATCTTATTTCCTCCTGGGTGTATGGAATAAGCCGAACTATGTGCCTCTGCCAAAATTTTCTGTCGAACTTCTCCTTGGGGAACACAAATTCTATTACCAAAATATAAGGCATTATCCGAATGAATACGGAGGTCAGTTCTCAATCCAGCTTCTATCTGAGCTCTGAATTTCTGTAATCTGGGGTCTTCTTCTGAGCTTCCTTAATCTCATCCATCAGGGTCGGCTAGATCTGAAAGGTCATCAACTGTCCTGTCTTATCAATTCCTTGCACTATCATTAAGTCCAATTTTATGATATCCTGAATCAACTCCTTCTGTTGTGTGAGTCGTACTAGCATTCTATTTTCTGGCTTCCTGCTCAATGCATCTGGTACTGTGTTGACTTTGCCCGGATGATACTGTAAGTCTATGTCATAATCTGCCATCAATTCAAGCCACCGTCTCTGTCTCATGTTTAATTCCTTCTGCGTGAAAATATACTTTAGACTCTTGTGATCTGTGTAGATTAACACCTTGTCTCCCAGAAGATAATGTCTCCAGATCTTCATGCGAATATTACAGCTGCCAGCTCTAAGTCATGAGTTGGGTAATTTCTCTCATGTGGTTTCAGTTGCCTGGATGCATAAGCTATGACGTGACCATGCTGCATTAATACACATCCTAGGCCTTTCCCGGATGCATCACTGAATATAACCATTCCTCCTGTTCCTGAGGGAGTCTTCAAGACTGGAGCTGTAATGAGTCTTTCCTTTAATTGCTCAAATGTTGTAGCACATTCCTCGGTCCATATATATTTTTCTCCTTCCGGGTGAGCTTCGTTAACGGGGCTGCAATCTTAGAAAAGTCTTGGACAAAGCGCCTGTAATATCCGGCTAATCCAATAAAACTCTTAATTTCTGTTACTGTCCTTGGAATCGGCCAGTCCTTTACTGCCTGAATCTTACTGGGGTCTACCGAAATTCCTTCTTCTGAATTATGTGTCCAAGGAAGGCCACACTATTTAACCAGAATTCACACTTGCTTTCCTTAGCATGAAGTTGTTCCTGTTGGAGAGTCTGTAACACTATTCTCAAGTGGTCTGCATGTTCTCTGTCGTTCTTCGAGTAGATCAAGATATCATCTATAAAAACAACCACAAACTGATCCAAATATGATGAGAACACTCTGTTCATCAAATCCATGAAAATTGCAGGGGCATTGGTGACTCCGAAAGGCATAACTAGGAACTCATAATGGCCATAACGAGTCCTGAATGCTGTCTTTGGAACGTCTTCTTTCTTTACCTTTAGCTGATGATAACCTGATTGCAAATCCAATTTTGAGAATACCCGAGCTCCATGAAGTTGGTCAAACAGATCATCAATTCTTGGTAAGGGATACTTATTCTTGATGGTAACTTTGTTTAACTCTCTGTAGTCTATACACAATCTCTTACCACCGTCTTTCTTGTGGGCTAATAGCACTGGAGCTCCCCATGGTGAAGCACTTGGTCTAATCAATCCCTTGTCAGAATATTCTCGCAGTTGCTTCTTTAGAATCTCCAACTCAGTGGGCGCCATTCTGTATGGGGCTTTGGATATCGGAGCTGTACCTGGAAGGATATCAATAGAAAACTCGATTACTCTATCGGGTGGAAGTCCTGAGATCTCCTTAAACACCTCTGGAAACTCATTCCAAACTGGTACTCTCCTCTTCTGGGTCTCAGCAATAGTCATCTGTGTTTTCCCTTGTCAAGTTTGTGTTCTCCTTCAAATTGGAACTCAGGCTGAAGTGGCATTCTGAAAATGACTTTCTTGTTCCGACAATCAATGACTGCATGGTATTTACTGAGCCAAGTCATGCCTAAGATTACGTCATACCCTTTAGTATCCAGAACGAGCATATCCGCTGTTAATGTTCTGCCACACAGTTCCACCGGACAATCTACACAAACTCTATTAGAGATGACTACTCCGTTACCGGTACTAATCTCCCACTGGTGGTCTAAATATTCAACAGGTATAGAGTTCAAAGCAATGAAACTATCTGATATGTAGCAATGAGAAGCGCCAGAATCAAAGAGGGCTAAGACAGGTTTAGAGTGCACCATAATCTTACCTGTTACCACATCTCCAGAAGTTTCGGCCTCTTCCACTGTCAAATTGTAGGCTCGTCCTCTTCCACGACCTGCTGCATTTCTGACTCCCCTCTGGACTGGGCGTTTAACTTGTAGTGGGGGAGGAGGAAGAGCTCTCCTAACCATTGGTCCTTGATTCCTTTGTCCATCTGGCCCTGGAAGTGCTGGTAATGCTGGGTTGACCATTCCCATCCTTTTGTGGGGACAGACTTCAATTGAATGATCACGGGAACCACATATCAGACATAATCCATTTGCCCTACGGCAATTTTGTCGGGAGTGACCTGGTTTCTGGCAATAGTTACAATAAGAAATGATTGGTTACTGGAAAGGGGGCTGGTCGAAACGGTCGTCTCATGGCTGGAGCTCTTGCTGTTCTGAATGGACCTCCTCTCCCTGCATGTGGAAAATGGCCTCTTCATGGCCTGGTTCCTTATCATGTTAGATTTCCCTTTCTCCAGTCCTCGCTCCACCTCTCGAGCTATGGTGAGGACTTGGGAATAAGTTTTTCAGCTGTTGGGGCATCAAGAGGATCTGAATGTCCATTTGTAAACCCTGTTGGAATCTACTCGCCCGCTTTTCTTCATCAGCCACCATATATGGAGCGAAGCGGCTCAGCCTCAAGAACTCAGCGGCATACTCATCTACAGACCGGTTCCATTGTTGAAGTCGGATGAACTGTTCCTCCATCTCTTTCTGTGCTGTGGCGGGGAAGAATCTACTATAGAAGCTTTGGGAAAACTGGTCCCAAGTGACAGGTTTCTCCAGTCTTGCTTCTTCAGCTAGCCACCAGGTCCTAGCTACATCCTTTAGTTGAATCTTGGCGACCTCCACTTGATTTTCTTTTGGGACCCGGGCTGCGTTCAACAGATCTGTGGTGTCAACCAGCCATTGTTCAGCATCTAGTGGTTTCTCTCCTCCCGTGAATATCGCCGGTTGTAATCGCCTAAAATCTGATACATTCCCCGGCCTTTGTTCCTTGGGAGTTGCTAACTCTTGCCGAAGGAGTTCTGTCTGTTGTTGCTGATTCTCCATCATAGTCTGGATAACCCTTAGAATCTCAATATTCTCTCCCGCGGGTCCATTTGATGCTTGTCCGGGGTTG